>BQKN01057911.1:0-15693 GCA_022839385.1 Asparagus kiusianus | reverse complement strand
CATCGAGTCCATTGGCAGTCATTATGATGTAAACTTTTATCTTCTGTTAATTTATTGTTTATCTAGCTGGTTAGCTGCTTCTTATACTTAATTTGAAACATTTTTTTAATCAAAACTTTCACACTTATTACAAAACAGAACTATCTTAGTGATTTTTGTTCTCATCATATCTGTCACACAACGTTAAATTGTTGCCAGGAGATCTGATATTTCAAAGGTCACAGTGTTACAGCGGGGGGCTACACAAACACAGAAAATATCTATACAAAGTGGATAATAACATAGTACGACCTAATCACAGTAGAGATAGAGAATATCACACAAAGATTTAACGTGGTTCGACCACTATGACCTACGTCCACGGACGAGAACATCAGAGGAACTCATTAATCATAAAAAAGAAGATTATAAGGGAGATCACTCTCTAACCCAACCAAAAAATCACACAAAGAAAGAAATTAACTCCCTCTGTCTATCTCTTGTAGAATTGGAGGCGAAGGCGACGAAGCTCAAGAAAATTAAAGCAGGGAACATTTTGGATGCTGCACGGTCGACCGCGAACGTGCACGAACACGGGAAATTCTCTGGACTTTTTGCGGTCGACCGCGAGTGGCGCGGCGGTTGACCGCGAGACCATGTAGTGGTTTTTTGTTCTCTGTCGTTAGCCACGGTCGACCGCGGCTGGAGTGGCGGTCGACCGCGATGCGGTTTTTGGGCCTAGGCTTGGTTTCTTGTATTGTTTGGATTTCCTGTTTTATATAAATATGAACATAATTTGTTTAGGGTTTATTAGATAATATTGATCACTTTTGGGGTAGCTTAAAGGAGAGTTTTGAGCACAGAAAAGAGAGTTATTTTCTGAGCAAACTGTTTGAGGGTTTTGTTAGAGATTAGAGGGTTTTGTTTGAGAGGTTAGTTTAAGTGATCTTGTAATCTTTATTTTGCACTCTCTTTCTCTATAGTGAAAACCCCTCCCCTTCTTGCCCTATGGACGTAGGCAATTTACCGAACCACGTTAAACTTTATGTTTGAGTTTGTGTCATTATTATTTGATTTGAGTTGCCTTCTCTCTCGGTGTTTGGTTTGGTTCCTCGGCGCACAAGTGGCTTCCACGCACAACAAGTGGTATCAGAGCACAACAAGTGGTATCAGAGCTCAGGCTATGCTTGGGCTATTTGGAGGAGTAGATCACTTTGTAAGTTCGGCTAGGGCTTCGTTTGGAGTTAAAGGTAGGATCTTTTTGATAAAAATCTATCTTTTCTCAGTTTTAGATCTATTCTTCAGTTTGTTCCATATTAGTTGCTGGTGTGTTAAGGAAGACGACTGGGAAAGAAAGTACTTCGGGTGTTGAGGGTGGTGCTTCTGGCGTAAAGATCATTTAAAATTTGAATATCTATTCTACGAAGATAGATGTGGAGAAGTTTAATGACATGAACAATTTTGGATTATGAAGATGTGAGGTTTTGGATGCGTTGAACGCGTAAAATTTGGAAGATACTTTGGAATTGAATGGCAAGCCAAATGATATTGATGAGAATGTTTGGAAGAAGATGAACAGAACGGAATGTGGTGTGATTAGGTCTTGTTTGACTCAAGATTTAAAGTATTATGTGATGAATGAGACTTCAGCTAAGAAGATTTGGGAGACCCTTGAGAGCAAGTGTATGACCAAGAGTGTGAAAAATCGCTTGCTTTTGAAGAGGAGGCTTTATCGCTTCCAATTGAAGAAGGGAACCTCCATTGGTGATCACATGAACCACTACACGAAGCTTCTTACGGATTTGACGAATGTGGATGTTATGATAGAGGATGAGGTCAAAGCTTTGTTATAGTTGAGTTCCTTGCCAGATGAGGAATATGAGACCTTTGTTCTTATCCTAATTAATAGGAATGTGTCCCTTTCGTATAGTGAGGTCACTGCTGCACTTGTGAATTATCAACTTCGAAAGAAAGATAAGAAGTCTACAAGTGACACAACAACAGAGGTATTGATCGCAAGAGGAAAGAATCCAAACCGGAAGAATAGGAAGTCACAGTCTAGAGTAGGGCATCCTACAGTTGGCAAAGATCAGTGTGCTTGATGTAAAGAGACTGGTATTGGAAAAAAGATTTCCAAAGCTCAGTGATTGGATGAAGAATAAACATAAGGGAAAAGAAAAGCAATCATCATCAGAAGAGAACATCATTATATCGGATGATAATCTTTCTGACTCATTTGTTTATTCGCTTTCTATCAGTCCCACATGTTGCTATTCGGAGGAGTCCGAGTGGATGTTGGATAGTGGTGTAACCTATCATGTGTGCCCTAGAAGGGAATGACTCACTAATTTTGAGAAGCTGGAGAGTGATGTGGTGTACATAGGTGATAACCGTGCATGTCAGATCCTTGAGATAGGAAGAATTCACATCAAGATGTATGATGGGACAGTTAGAGAGTTACATGGTGTGAGATATGTTCCTACTTTAAGGAAGAACTTGATCTCGATTGAAGCTTTGGTTGGAGAGGGTTTTAGAGTTCGTATCGAGGACATGACTCTCAAGATTGTGGAAGACTCTTGTATTTTGATGAAGAGTGTCACGAAGAGTAACCTGTACTATTTGATTGGGAATACAATGACAGGTGGAGAGCTGGTGACTTCTGTTGATTCGACTAGACTGCGGCATTTGAGGCTTGGTCATTCCAGTATTAATTTGGAAAAGGGTGCATCGACCTGCAATTTGAAGTCTAGTGAACATTTTGATTTGAGCAAGAAGACCAAGGTGATGTTTGGCACCTTTATTCACCGTACGAAGGGTCTTTTCGATGGAGTTCATATGGACATTTGGGGGCCTTCCAAGGAGGTATCATTGGGAGGTAATAGATGTTTGATTTTCTTTGTTGGTGGCTGTTCTAGGCATGCTTGGGTTGTAACCAAATCCCGATTGGATAAAGTCCTAGTAGTCTCTAACAGATTGAAGAAGTGTGAGATTGGCAGAAAGGTGAATGTACTTCATCCTAAGTTTGGTGGGAGGTACAAGAGGGACCTGTTTCTGCATTTGAGCCAAGTTCACGGCATTTTGAGACACTTCGGTGGAAAGGAAATCTTAGGACAACGAGATGAGATGGCGGATTTGGTGAGTTGTTCCTTACTGGAGGAGGACCCACGTTTGATGTCAAGCATTGATTATGGTATTGAGGTTTTGACATATTTGGGTCATCTTGGTCATTGGTTGTCGACTGTTGCAATTGGAGGTAAAACTTCATTGGATATTTGGTCTGGTAGTGTCACTTTGGTTGAGACTTCGATGTGGGAGCTAATTGACTCTCAGCAGGTGTTTTGGACAAACCTTAGATGTATCGAAGTAGGTGAAGAGTTATGCTACTCCACATTGGGTGGAGATTACTCCGCAAACTCCAGATCATACTGTATCGTTTGGGATTCCAGCTGAGGTGGCACAGTTAGGAGATCATTTGGATTTGGGTACAGATGATGAGTTGGTTGATTCAAATGCAGCTGGTGGATATGATTTGGATACGATTATTGGTTCACCTCAGGTGGAGGTGTTTGATTTGTTTCACTTTGGGGCCATTTGGAGAGCTATTAGCCGCATATTTGTTGGTGAAGAGTTGAGAACTTTTCTATTTGATTGAGGGCCTTTGGAGGTCATTTGGGGAACTACGTGAAGGCTTGATTCTTTTGGCAAGAGGATACATAGTTAGTCAGTTTTGATGCAGCTGATTTGATGGGTAGATACCGACACTTGGAGAGTTTGTTCGCATTGTTCGTATTCTCATTTGGGTCTTGACTTGTTGTGGATGGAGTCCATTCTCGTGATTTTTTTTTTCACTTTGTACTGGACGTAAAAAGTGGACATTTGATTTGTTGGTGTCGGCTTAGTTTTGGGCAAACTTCACCGAGGTGGAGAATTGTAGAATTAGAGGCGAAGGCGACGAAGCTCAGGAAAATTGAAGCAGGAAACATTTTGGATGATGCACGGTCAACCACGAGTGGCTCTACGATCGATCGCGAATGTGCACGAACACAAGAAAGTCTCTAGACTTTTTACGGTCGACCGTGAGTGGCGCGACGATCGACCACGAGACCCTGTAGTGGTTTTTTGTTCTCTGTCGTTGGCCACGGTCGACCACGACTGGAGCGATGGTCGACCGCGATGCGGTTTTGGGCATGAGCTTAGTGTCCTACATTGTTTGGGTTTCCTGTTTTATATAAATTGAAACACGATTTGTTTGGGGTTTATTGGATCATATTGATCATTTTTGGGGTAGCTTGAAGGAGAATTTTGAGCAAAGAAAAGAGAGTTCTTTTCTGAGCAAATTGTTTGAGGGTTTTGTGAGAGATTAGAGGGTTTTGTTTGAGAGGTTAGTTTGAGTGATCTTGTAATCTCTATTTTGTACTCTCTTTCTCTATAGTGAAAACCCCTCCTCTTTTTGCCCTATGGACGTAGGCAATTTGTCGAACCTCGTTAAACTGTGTTTGAGTTTGTGCCATTATTGTTTGATTTGAGTTGTCTTCTCTCTCGGTGTTTGGTTTGGTTCCTCGGCGCACAACAAGTGGCTTACGCACACAACAAGTGGTATCAGAGCACAACATCTCTAACTCCTCTCTCCATTCGGTGCCTCTAACCCTTCACCACTCCTCCCCATTTATAGCATTTTAATTGTAATATAAAATAGGTAATTGTTGGTGTAATAGGCAGGCTAGGCTAGGCAAATATTTGGGCCAAAGTGGAGGGAGTTAGGTGGGTCAAATACAAATTTAAGATTTTTCCTTCTTCATCCAAAATCACGTGTAACATTATCTGCAACTCACCCCAAATTCACGTGGGTTTCGTGAGATTTGCTTCTGAAAATTATTGTTAAATTCTGAAAGCAAACACATGAATACATGAAGATCCACATTCCTCTCTGAAAAAACATTTGTTCTCTCAAAACTTGCAGCATGCAAACTGCTTAAGATTGAGGAAAAATGAATTCTCTTCCTATTTCTTCTCGCGATTTTCTACTCGAAACCATGTTAAAGTTTCCTGTCATCTGTGTTTTCAGGAAAAGTTACCTTCATCATTGATTTCATTAAAACTTCAATCGTTACAATGAACTCAAATAACAAAAAAATAAAAATTACAACTTTCTTGAAAATAAACACAAGTTCCGTTTATCTTCCCTTGCTTGCGTGGGTCTTTTGCCTGTGACGGGGATGTTGATATCCGTGGACCACCGGGCGATCAGATCTGTTCCAAAAAAAATCGGGCAGAGCTTCGTCGATCCGCGAGGAGATCTTGAAACTTAAAGCGCCTATTTCGGATAAAGCGAGATATTTTCTCTTCTTAGGATTACCGACGAGGGGTAATACTAAGGGAAAGATGAGGGGGGAATGAAGATCCGATGAAGAACTCTCCTTTGCTGAGGGGGACTCGATCACTCTTCGCTGCAGCAGGGCTTCGCCAATCTTCTCCAAAAATCCAGATCTCCAAAAAGTGAGGCCTAAGGCTCCTATTTATAGGCAAGAGGGGACCATGGGGTGGTGTAACAAACTCAGGGCGGAAATCAGCCCCTAGACACCCTTGGGGTGTCTAGGCAAAGCCTAGACACCCCTGGGGTGTGTCTCGTCACTATGTTTACCATAATTTCCGCATATGACCTCCAAATGATCTGATTCTAAATGCGTTGAAAAGTTAACAAAAATATCTACAACTTTCATGTTTTGAGTTTCTTCAGATTCTAATGGGATCCTGGCCAAAACAGCTCCACAAGGGCCAAGACACCTCTGGGGTGTCGCGCAAAATCCGAGACACCCCTGGAGTGTCTCGGTACTATTTTCACCATAACTTCCGCATATGATCTCCACATGATCTGATTCCAAATGTGTTGGAAATTTGACAAAAATATCTATAACTTTCCTGTTTTAAGTTTCTTCAGATTCTAACGGGATCCTAGTCAAAATAGCTCCACAAGGTCCGAGACACCTCTGGGGTGTCTCGCAAAATCCGAGACACCCCAGGGGTGTCTCGGCACTATTTTCGCCATAACTTCTGTATATGACCTTCAAATGATCTGATTCCAAATGGGTTAGAAAGTTAATAAAAATATCTACAACTTTTCTGTTTTGAATTTCTTCATATTCTAACGTGATCCTGGTTAAAACAGCTCCACAATGTCCGAGACACCTCTGGGGTGTCTCGCAAAATCCGAGACACTCCTGGGGTGTCTCGGCACTATTTTCACCATAACTTCCGCATATTACCTCCAAATAATCTGATTCCAAATGGGTTGAAAAGTTAACAAAAATATCTACAACTTTCCTGTTTTGAGTATCTTTAGATTCAGATCGGATCATAGTCTAAATAGCTTCACAAGGGCCAAGACACCTCGGAGTGTCTCATTCAGGCTGAGACGCCGTGTTATGTATACTTGTTCGTTTTTGCCGTAACTTCTTCGTCCGAACTCGGATTTGAACGATTCAAAGTGTGTTGGAAATCCGACAAGGATTTCTATAAGCTCCAATGATTAGATCATCTGTAGAATAAATGAGACATGAGGGGCGATGCGCCTTTTGTAAACGTCACGGGGCTCCCGATCAGTCCGTATTCTCGTTATTCCGAAATTCCGTTGCTTCACATAGTTTGTCAATTTACTTTAAGCATTCTTCGATGTCAATCAAGCTTCCGTGATTCGAATAGTGACGTTCATCGTCTTCTCTTAATTTCGAGCCATTCGCGGGGACCTATGGGCAATTTTTGACGCCTACAATCTGTTCGCTATGGCGAGGCACAACTGTTTTTCTCTGCCTCTGGATTGTGCCCGTTTGACATGGTTACTTATTTATTTAAATGCTTATTTTCAAGAATCCTTAGGGCACCTAGTTATGTATATACATTGATGTTGAAGAAGTAATGATGCTCAGTGCTTTTTCTCTCTCTATCAATATGCAGAAGCCCATGCGAATGTTCTCATACCTTCAATCTAGAGCTAACTCAACAACATCGGATTCAAATTACTCAGTGGATTCAGGACCACGTCGACGATCTGCTGACTATCAACCCGCTATTTGGAGTCATCAGTTCATTGAGTCTATTGATACCCTTTATGATGTAAGTTTTTAACCTTTTGTTTTAGGGTCTGTTTGGTTGATTTGCTCGAATTATTGAGAAAGTATTTCCATAAAAAAAATTAGTTTTCATCTATTTCCATGGCTTTCTTGGAAAATGTAAGTTTTTGTTTGGCCTCACCATAGAAACAAGGGAGGAAATAGATTTCCTTGCTTTACTTGTTTAGGATAAAATGAAAATTTTTAGGAAACTGTGAGTACAAGAGTAGCTTCATCAAACTTTGATATTGAAATCGATCAATCCATCAACTCCTCAACAACCCTCCCTATGTATTAATATTAAAGCTAACTTTTCTAACGCATTTCCAAGCTCATAACTAGGTAATGAGTTTCTCAACTTCCAGAAAAAAAATGCATATTGTTATTTTTTTCTCCCCTTTTTTTTGTTTTTTTTGCCCCACTCGAAAGAAAGAAGAAAGGAATTCGATATATCCTTTTCTTTGGTGGAGTAGGAACCCTCTTCGAGGTTATTTCTTGATACACTGCCTGTACTGTAGACTATAGTGAGTTAACTTCTTATTATGCACTTAAATATTCTATTAGCCCCTTGACCCTCTGATCCCATAACGAACTTCTGGTTATTTTTATGGTAAAATATCAATAAAACCCCTTCAACTTGTTGAAGGATTATCAGAAACCCCATAGCTTTCAAAATATCAGAAAACCCTCCTTTAGTTAGCGGTTATTAGAAAACCCTTTTTAACTTTAATATTCTATCAGAAAATCATTCAAATAGGTTGATTGTAATTTTCACATGGGTGAGTAAACGTAGGGTACATTTTTGCTAGAGAAAATTAATCATTCTTGCTAATTAATAAAATAGACGATTAAACTGTATATTCAAAAACAATCTTGAAATATATTCCTTTTATAACGCACTCTCCTGACTTTCATCTCAAAGAAAGATGATGTCAAGGCACGGATTGAAGAATTAAAGCAGGGAGTCAAGCAATTGCTTAAGGAAACCGAAGATCCGACGGCCACACTTGAACTCATGGTTTCAATCCGACGACTTGGATTAGCTTACCATTTCCAAAAGGAAATCGGGAATAAGCTACAAGAAATCTACGTTGATGGATTCAAATCTTTACAAGGATTGGAGGAGACTGCACTTTGCTTTAGACTACTTCGAGAACATGGTTACAGTGTATCCTCTGGTACGATTTATCTCATTCTACTTTCAAATAATTTTGTGGGTATATTTCACAAAACCCCATGAAACCTTTGGGGTTTCTTGCTCAGAACCTTGAAATTTATACATCTTAATATATATCACACTGAATTTTCCTGACTTAACTACTTGCTAGCAAAAATGAAGAAGGAGACAAAATTTCTGAGGTTTGAAATATTTTCCTTAAAAAAATATTTGCCCTATTTGGTAATTCAAGTTTGCTTCATGTTAATGCAAAATTTCTTCCTAGGATATAGTAGAAAATTAAAAGTTTTAGTAAGCATATATGAAACTTTTCACAACTTCTTTGTGAAACAAGTTTGTAGGATTGCAGATTTTTTGAGAAAGGAGCAAGTATTGATGTTTGAAATCATTATAGGGTTGAAAAAGTGTCTCCAACAATCATAAACTTTCAAAACACCCATTAGAAAAAAACAGTCATTTTCCAAAAGACTGCTTCTAGCAGTCAGTTGTTTGTTGATATTTTCATAATTTAAAATTTTAAAATAACAATAACAGTAATAATTAAAATAATATATTAAAAAAAGCTCAAATATCCGATGTGGGACTATATTATTTTAAAAACAAATACTAGCATTTGTGCATCATAACTGATGACATTTGACAGTTATCAATTTACTAAATTAAATTTCTAACCAAAAGTTTGTATTTGTGATTTAGATATATTCAAAAAGTTCAAGGAAGGGGAAGTATTCATGAAATGCTTAAGCCAAGATGTGAAGGGTTTGCTGAGCTTATATGAAGCTACTCACCTCTCGATTCCTGGGGAGAAAATATTAGAAGAAGCTAAGGAATTTTGTGTGAAGCATCTCTCGAGTGTAAGCGAAGATGTGGATATAAATATGGTTCAGCAAGTGAGGCGTTCTCTTGAGGATCCTACACATTGGTTGATCCCGAGATTGGAAACAAGATATTACATTGACGAGTACGAAAAAGAGGAGGAAATGAGATCTTGTTTGCTTGAGCTAGCCAAGTTAGACTTCAATGCTGTGCAAGCCGTGCACCAAAAGGAGATCAAGGAATTATCGAGGTAATTAACAGCTTGACTACATAGACCCCCCTTCCCCCCCCCCCCCCTCACTCCCTCCCTCCCTTTTGGATATTTTTTTGCTTTTAGGAAAAAGAAAGTATCAAGTGGTGTCTCATTATCTTAAATGATCAACTAAGTGAGACACATTATATTTGCTACATAGAGTTGAACATATATGTTAAACCTGAGATGCAAGCCTCGAGGAGGGCTAAATCGATTTGCTATAGTTTTTCGCTAAAACACAAAATAAGTAGCAAATATATAGAAAATCAAAAGCGAACAACCAAATCGAAAATCAACCTAGGAACATGTGACATTTTTATAATGGTTTGGATAACAATCCTATGTCCTCTCTTATCATTCAAGCTCAAGTCGCTTTCTGATTATTCATCTTCACTTGAGAAATCCTACAATGTTACGTACCTTGAAGCTCTTATTCTTTCTTTTATAATCACTCTTGTTCATGAGAGGACATTTATTTCTGGAGTGCCCGAGTTTGTTGCAATGATGACAAATAATTTCATAATCTAAATTTATAATTAACACCCTTAACATTTTAAAAATTTTATAAACACTCTCAAAAGTTTATATAATAAAAAAGGAACATGAAATTATAAAATTCCAAAATTTGCAAACAACAAAGTTGAATTTAGAACATTACCATCGGGCACCTGAAAATTTAAAGTTGGAAAAAAATAACCTCAGAGTTATAAAAATTGTAAAACAAACTCATTCACAAATTAAAAATCATAAAATATCTTAAAATTTCAAAACTTATAACTAGTACATATCAAATTTGAATATATCAACAGAATGCTAAAATTTTAAATTTTACAGAAATCAATCTAAAGTTTCAGTAGTTACAAAAAATACCCTCAAAATTTTAGAGTTGTAAGAAATATTCTAACATTTAAAAACTTACCACCAACATATGAAATATGAAAATTATAAGTATCCAACTTAAAATTTAAAATTTTAAAAAATACTCTATCAAGGTTTAAAAATTTGCACAACACAACCTCAAAAATTCAAAATCATAAAAAACGACTAAATTTTCAAAACTTAGCAAAGAAAAGAGTTGTTTACTGATATTCTTTCATTAAGATATATAAATTTAACTTAAATTTAAGGTTTACTATCCATTTTTAGCATTTAAAAGTAGTCTAATTTTATCAAAAAGATAAACATAGAAAATGATTGGTGTTGGCTCAATAAAAAATAAAACAGAATGTATGAAACACACTATTTTTTAAATATTTTATAGAATAGTCTATTTTTTTAGTAACTTAGGAGTCTTTAGAATGGAATTACGTGAACATTTTTAGTACTTTTGTATGCTTATGTGCATGCTTTCATAATATGAAAGTGTACTAGAGTTAGCATTAGTCTTTAGTTTATAATTTTTTTAAAAGTCTATCAAGAACTAGGAACAAGCTCTAGCTATATTCTCTTTTGTGTTATTTTAGCCCACTTTTCATGAGTTATCTTATCTTATTTGATTTAATTGTTCATCTTTATTTTATAATGCTATTTTAAGTGTTTTTTACTTTTGTAATACTATACTTTCTTAGGTCAAGCTTAGATTCATGTCGGTCCAAATAACATGATGATTCAAATTGGCTTCAGATTACATTTGTCTCCTGTCAATTCATTTATAAATATGTAAATTAAATTGGGTGTAGCTCATTTAAACGAACATCAAATAAAATAAATAAATCACATGCTAATGTTTAGATATCTAAGTGTGCAAAAATTATCAAAGTGGAATGGAGGACCAAATTTTAGTAAAGAAATAAATTGAAAATACTTAATCATACCATGTGTGTTGCATTTGCATATAACTTAGTGTAAAATAAAAAAATCAAGAGGTATTTCTTCAATACATAAATTTCCTTGAAATCGAATTTGCATTCCAAAAATTCTAAAATCAATATGCATTGATTAATAATAAAATTACTGCAAAAAACTTAAATTAAGAACTAACTTTTAGTCCCATATGGATCATGACAAGATGAAAATTTTAAAAAAATATTAAAATGAAGGAAAATAAAAGTAGAAATTTAGAATGAGAAATATAATTTTACGTGATAGACATTTTAATTTTATAGCAAACACAAACCCTACAACCTCTCATGTTATCCTCATGTGGATTTCCTGTTATGTTTTTTTTAATCTCTTTCTCCTAATGTGAATTCTTTTTATGTTTGTTTTTGTTTCTCCTCATTTTGGCCTCTTTTTTTCTTTTCTTGTTACTTTTTCCTCAAAGTCAAATACAATAATAGAAGTAATAACAATATACCAATATCATCTTGTAATTGTTATACCCCACTGAATTTTTGAGGGAGTGGAGGTGTTACGTGTAATTTTTCTAAATTAAAATGAAAATCCAATGGCTCTTAGCTAGCGCTAATAAAGGACCTGAGCATGTTTAAGTGAAACTGATGATATAGGTGAGGGCAGTTATATACGATTATTCTAACCCAAGTATTTTTTTTATAAATTCTAGTAATTTTAAAATTTTGTAAAAATTTAGACATTGATTAGATTTGAAATTACTTCAAGAGTATTAACTATTACCTGAATATATTGACTATTATTATAAAAGTTAAACATAAAACTTTTGTTGATATTATCTCTGTTAATACAGCTTGTATATATACGACATATGTACAATTTGCTTATGTATATATGAAACATGTAGCATTCTTTTACATAAACATTAAAATGGAGTTCGCACGTGCATTCCACGTGTCCTTTTCATTAGTCTTGTACTATTATAGAAGTCTGTGGGATGTCAAAATATTTTCTTCCAAATATTGCCCTCAAACACATACAAACATCATAAACACACATACATCCCATGTAATTTTGTATGTCTCGATGATGACATACATATATGCATGAGCACACATATATGCTCAATATTAATGTCATAATTACAATACCCCCAATTAATTAAATTAAAGTAATATAATAATTGCAATAAAATCATACATTTTCATGTTTTTTTTGGTCGATGAACTTAATTTTTATTCATTTTCCAAATTGAAACATTTTGAAGAACATCAAAGAACCAGGAAACCTGGAAACTCAAAAAGTAGATTACAAGCTCTCAAGTATCTCTTTCATATGTACATGTATATCCTCATTTTGAACCTTTGAAAAAACTGCAAATTTGATGTCTCTAAAAATCTGAACAGGTTGTCTTTCTTTAGCATGAAAAATTCTCTGATTTCTCTCTTTCCAAATCATATAAACTGCAATGGAGAGACACATCCTTTACAATTTCTGCATAGGGCCTTGACCTCTCAAATTATGAGAGTACCAGTTCAAGATCAATCTCTAAACACAAGACCTCCACCTATATCTTAACCAGTCCATTAGCATATTCCAGATTTTAGCTGAAAATTGGCACTAAAAAAACATGGTCCCTTGTCTCCAACTGATGACCATTACATAAAACACATTGAATATGATTTGTGCTCAAAATACCCATTCGGCACAATCTATCATTGGTGAGAAGTCTTGCATGACAAGCTAGCCATAATAAAAAAGAATGCTTAGGATATAGGAAGCTATCCCAAACAGTTTTTGCCTAGGCAACTTCATTTGCGGGCTGCACAAGTGTCTTATATACTGAAGACAACTGAAGCTTATCACCAATGCAACATTCAGTTA
Organism: Asparagus kiusianus; assembly: GCA_022839385.1. Classification (NCBI taxonomy): domain Eukaryota; kingdom Viridiplantae; phylum Streptophyta; class Magnoliopsida; order Asparagales; family Asparagaceae; genus Asparagus; species Asparagus kiusianus. The sequence continues at coordinate 2,687 of BQKN01057911.1, read as the reverse complement.
ACATATTCTTTGTATTATCAGCATTACCAAACTTATTCAGCAACATGTCTCTCACTTTAAGGAGCTGCCTCCACATCCATGAATCATTAGCATTTGATTGAACTACCCATATGCTTTGATTTTTCAGATAGTTACCATGTATCCACTTGATCCATAGGAGGTCTTTTTTGAGATGAATCATCCACAGGAGCTTTGTAGCAGCAGCATAGTTCCAAAACTTAGCTAAAAAAAAATCCCCAAACCCCCTTGCTCTTTCCTTTGACAGACAGCTTCCTAGTTCACCAAATGAAGTTTTCGTCCCCACAGAAATTCTGAGCACATTCTGTCGATTTTCTCTAAAACTTTTATTGGCAATATGTAATTGCTAAGACGGTAAGTTTGAATGCCCAGAATAACAGATTTGATCAATTCAAGTCTACCATCATAAGTCAGACATTTCTTTTGTTGCCAGGATTGAAACTGATTACTGATTTTTCCAATAAGGCTAGAGCAGTCAATGTATGAGAGTCTTTTTGCATTCAGTGGTAAGCCCAGATATTTCATAGGTAGCACTCCCTCAGGGAATTTCACATAATTGCATATTTGATCTTTAAGGCTATTATTAACTCCACTCAAGTAAACAGAGCACTTTCTGGAATTAGCTTCCAAACCAGAGACTTGTCCAAACTCTTGAAGGCATGTAAAAATTTTTCCAATAGAGTTCATATCAGCTTTACAAAACAGTAGCAAGTCATCAGCAAAGATTAAATGGTTAATTTTCAATCTGTAACATTTCGGGTGGAATTTGAAAGAAGAATCATCTTTTAGAGTATTGAGCTTTCTAGATAGGTATTCCATCCCAATGAGAAAAAGATAGGGGGAGAGTGGATCCCCTTGTCTCAATCCTCTTGCACCATGAAAGTAATCATGCAGTCCACCATTTAAAGATAAGGAGAATTTGGGAGTGGAAATGCATTCCATGATCCAACAAATCATGTTATTAGGAAAGCCTAATCCAATCAACATACTACTTATGAAATCCCAACTAATAGTGTCGAAAGCCTTCCTTAAATCAACATTCAGCATAGCTCTAGGAGAGTTATTTTTCCTACCATAATGCTTAATAAGATCATGAGCCAACAAGAAGTTACTAGAAATGAGCCTCCCCTTTACAAAAGCACATTGTGTACCATTAATCAGATAGCCCATGATTTTTTGCACCCTAGTAGCAATAACTTTAGAAATGATCTTATAGATGACATTGCAATAAGATATAGGCCGATAATCAGCAGCTGACATAGGATTGAGCACCTTGGGAATAAGAGTAATAGATGTGTTATTAAGGGAACCCAAAAATGTACCTGAGTTAAAGAATTCCTCAACTGCTAGAAATAGATCCTCATTGATAACACTCCATGCAGATTTGAAGAAGTAAGCATTGAAGCCATCAGGTCCAGGAGCCTTGCTGTCAGGCATTGAGAATAATGCTTGTTTGATCTCTTCCCTAGATACAAGAGAACTCAGAGCATGCTGTTGAGCAGAAGTTAAAGTAGGACCATTAGAGATTATATTAGAATCAGCAATTGAATTGGCCTTAGTATATCCCAGGAGCTTCTTGTAGTAATCAATGAGTTCTGATGCAATTCCAGGCAAGTCGGAAATTCTAGAGCCATCTGCAGTGTAAATTGACATAATTATGTTCTGGTGCCTCCTAGATTTCATAACTGAGTGAAAGAAATGAGAGCCCTTATCAGAATGAAGACCCCATTTGATATTTGCTTTTTGCCTCAAAAATGAATTTTTATTTTCCAATAATACAGCATATTTCTTAGTGCACTCTTTCTCCTTTGAAATCAAAACAGCATTAAAAAGATCTTTGCTCAGTTTGGATTAGATATCCAATAGTTCAGTTTGAGCTCTTAGAACTTGCTGGCTTATGTTCATGTAATTCTTCCTGTTGAGGTCCTTAAGAGCATGCTTGAGGCTTTTGAGTTTTGAATAGAATCTTTACATATTATACCCCCTGACATTGTGATTCCAAGCTGACATCACCACTTCTAAAAAGTCAGGATGTTTAGCCCACATATTAAAAAATTTAAAAGGCTTTTTACCTTCAAAAATGTCATCACCAATAGTGATTAGTCCAGGGGAGTGATCGGAGCAAAGGGGCATCAAATATTCCACTTGACTTGTAGTATAATGGTGAATCGAATCTTGATTGACCAAGGATCTGTCTAACCTACTCCATACTCTTGTTTCAGCATCCTGCTTATTACTCCATGTGAAAAAACACCCAGTAGTTTTAATGTGACTCAGTTGACTAGATGAGATAAAATCTTGAAAGTCTTCATTTCCAGCACCAGAAGCACCTCCAATTTTTCATCTCCATTTACAATAGCATTAAAATCCCCACCCACAAACCATGGGCAGTCAACACTCCTTTTGAAAGTTAATAGATCTTCCCAAAGAGTTTTCCTTTCATCATTCAGGTTGAGAGCATAAACTACAGTGAAAAGGCATGACAATTTGTCATCCTTAGATTTTATAGCACAGGTGATATATTGATCAGAGGATTTGACCTCTTGAACTGAAAGCATTTCACTATCCCATAGTACCCATATTCTAGCATTATTTGCCAATTGCTTATTTGATATCCACTTCCACTCTTTTGCAATTTTCTTGCCAATAAATTGCAATTTCTTATCCCC
>BQKN01057910.1:0-15953 GCA_022839385.1 Asparagus kiusianus | reverse complement strand
ACATAAGCTTTATACTTCTGAGATCTCACGCGGATCGACGAAGTTCTATTTCTGAATCCCACGCGGATAGACGAAACTCTGCCGGATTTTCCCGAAAAGGATCTTGAAGAGTCGGCGGTCCACGGATATCAACATCCCCGTCACAGGCCAACAACCCACGCAGAGCGAGACCGAACCAAACCGGGATCTCGTGTTTATTTTCGATAAAGTTGTAATCTCTTTTGTTTTCATTTCAAACTCTGTTGTAACGATTGAAGTTGTAACAGATACCAAAGCAATGAAAACAGCAACTTTTGAAGAAAACAGACATCATACTACCACGGCCATCCTAACAAGACATGGAACGCATCCATGTCCACAACATCACAAGCAATATAATCACTATAAGTCTTTCCTAGTGATAGTGGCACGTGACACAATTCAATCACCTTCACGAAGGGACCCTTCTTGATCCATCCAATAGTATAAGTGAGACGCCCTAGGGTTCACACAAGACTGCAATCTAAGGTAAAACCCGGATTGTCAAACCTGCTAAGCACCAAACACCATGCTACGACACGTTTCACCATCACAGTCACTATCTCTCTAGTGAAAACAACAAATAAGTGAAGGTACAAAACATGCAAATATTAAAAGTAGTACAAAATCAGATATGCACAGAACAAGTATATCAACAGATGAGTCCAATTGAAATAGAATGAAAATATCTCTGAGTCTGAAATACATCTCAACACAATGAGTCAAATGAAATCTCACTAAGGCACTCAGCCTCTACAAAATGAATACAACTCTAAAGTCTGAATAATGAACATAACTATATAGTGGAGCTTCAGCTACTAAGACTGTGCGACGACGACTATGCTAGAACTCCGTCATCTTGTGGCTCTCCGAAAATCTGATCAGCCTGAAAGAGACAATTTAAACAAAAAGAAAAACAACAAGAGCATCAGAGCGCTACAGCAAGATCACCTCCATCCGTCCCCAGAGGAAGGGCTGGTAGATGAAGTGGAGACTCTATCTATTAAGCATAGTCTACCTATATCATTTTCCCCATATCTAATAGAGTTAATATTTAGACTCCTACAAGACGAGACGTAGTACGTCGAGCGAAATAATCCAAATAAGGAAACCCTCATATATATACCATATATCTCAAATTATAGATCCCTAAATACTAATTCTAACTCTATAAAAAAAACAACACTCAAAAGAAATACTCCAAGACTCAACCATATAGAACCAATGTTAAAATCTCGAACTACTTCTTAAGTAGTTGGCGCAATAATAAGAGAATATCATCCAACTTAAAAATCACCATAGGTCATATTCTGTATGCTACAAATCAAAGAATGCGCCCTACTCATGGGTAATCTAATATGAGAGTAACTATAACTGATGATACATATATGTGTGCATCTTCTTATACAATAGCGATACTCTTGTAATATTCTTAGTCAATCGCTCTATAGCAATAGGTTTTGTCTCCCTATTCTGGATACATAAAATAACGATACTATTATAATATTCTTACTCAATCGTTCTATGGCAAATAGATTTTATTGCCCTATTCCAGATACACAAAATGAAAATACTTTTATAATACTCTTACTCAATCGTCCTGCGAAAATAGGTTTTATCTTCCTATTCCGGATACATGAAATGATGATACTTTTATAATATTCTTACTCAATCATCCTGTGAAAATAGGTTTTATTTTCCTATTCTGGATACATTAATAATGATAATTTTATAATATTCTTACTTAGTCGTCCTGCGAAAATAGGTTTTATCTCCTTATTCTGGATACATGAAATGACGATATTTTTGTAATACTATTACTCAATAGTCCTACGAAAATAGATTTTATCTCCCTATTCCGGATATATGAATAACTATACTTTTTTATATGTGCTTACTAATTCAACTTGCGACAAAAGTATGTTAACACAATATAAACTAAGTATACGTGCACATATCTCAGTGTGCGTGTCCATAACTGATGTTCAATAATATCTCAGATGCTAAACAACTCTTAATTATTGTAATATAATAGTACAAGATTGAGAAACTCTCTCAAAAATAACAAACAAGAGCGAAACTCAAGAAACTTTCACGTTATATATCAATTATTTTAAATCAGCACATTTGCAGTTTTCTGCAGAACATATCGTTAGTCAATTGAGTATATCTTTCTCTAGATAAACTCTTTTTAAGAATAGTTTTTTGTTTTGAAAACTAGATTCATATAGATATTATTTGGCACTATTTTGGTTCACTTTGGAGCTCATATGATATCTCTAATTTCTAGTTAAACATTATATATGTGCAGCAGTTTTTCTGCAGAATATATCATTAGTAAATTGAGCATATCTTTTCTTAGAAAAACTATCTTTAGGAAAGATTTTCTATTTTAAAATCTAGATTCATATATCTTTTAATTGACATTAGTCTGATTCAATTTGGATTTCATTTGCTATTTTAAATTTCTAGTTAAACAGTATATATGTGCAGCAGTTTTTCTGTAGAACATAACAAGCATGATTATTTACATAAGAAATCATATTTAAACCTTCAATCATATTTAAAATATACTAAAACATATAACAACACTTAAACTTTGATAATCACTTACTGAAATTATCTCGAACATAAATCAAACTCTTGTGTTAATCTAATTAGGGTTTTCAACCTAATTAACTAAATTCTTCAATCTAAAGTATGAACTTTTAACATATTGAACATAAGCATGATTGCCAAACAACTTAGAAAATATATACATTAACTAAATTATATTTTTAACACTTGGCTATCACAAACCTAGGGTTTTCTCATCTTTAATCCACATGTAAACTCAATTAAATATCAAATTAGGGTTTAAACATGATTATAACATAATTAACAAGTTAAAAATGAAAATTTGAATAACCCTAATGATCATGATCATATTTTTATCATAAACAGTAAGAAAAATATGTAGATCTAATATTTGTTTAAGATCTAATAACAAAAATCTATTCTTCTTCACATTAGATTAAGATCTAAGCATGTAAACATAATTTAAACTTCTAAACTAGTTATTTAACTATGGGGATAGATTTGGATGTAAATGATCTTATCTTAATATCATGTACAAGCGTCTGAAACAAATAGCAAACAATCCACAAGCATAAACAACACGTTCTCCCTCGCCACACGTCGATGATCTCGCCCTCGTGTCGGTGTTTTGCTTCACAAAGCTCTCTAAACTCATAAGAAAAAGATCTAGGGTTTTTGAGGGGATAGGGTGGTTTTTAGGGTTTATAAATATGATAAAATAAAGGAATTTTTATAAAAACATAGGTATTTATAGAGGCAAACCCGAAACAAACCTGTTTGACTCGAACCAGGAAACCTAGTCTGACTAGGGAAACAACCTTCGGTATTTTGGTTATAACTTTCTTATCCGACCTCAGAATGAAGTGATCTAAGATTTTTTGGAAAGCTATTGAAGATATCTACAACTTTGGTATTTTATACTTTTCCAGTTTCTGACTGTATTGGTATACAATATATAGAAACTCATAACTGGTCATTATTCCCAGATTTTTACTCTTTTGGCCTTTGTGCATGTTTTGTGCATTTGCATTCATATTTTCATAAATATACATTGAAATGATCTCAAATCAATTCTTATCATACTCAAACATCGATCAAAATATATTATTTTTCACTATATGACATATTTACCATTATTTATTATAAAATATTTAAATTTACGGGGTTTTACATTCTTCACCCCTTAAAAGAATTTCATCCCCGAAATTTCGCAATCGTATCTTAGGAATTAATAATATGAGAAAAGTACTAAGAGGGGATAATCCAGACAAGGAAACTCTCTCGTATATATCTCGTACCATTAATTTGTAGATATGAATTGCTAGCAATATTTATACTTAACAATTTAAAATACGAATACTCTCACTTAACCCCTAACTAAACAGAACTAGTACGTCGGGCGAAAAATCCAAACAAGGAACCTCCCAGATATATACCATGTATTCGGAATAATTAGGAGCTAAGTGTTATGCTCTGTCCATGGAGCGTATGAATTTCCTGGACCCCCATTCTAGCGTTAAATATAAATATGTCCATATAGAAAAATCAAAAAAATCATAAACATCAATTAGCTATAACCAAAACAATTTACCCACTCGAACAGTTGTGGGTAGTCGCGATGCATATCCTCCTCGCGCTCTCAAGAAACCTCCTCATCTCTTTTCTATCTTTATTGAACTTTAACTTAAGGTACTACTTCCTTTCTAAGCCTCTCGTCCTCTCTAGTAAGAATACAACCCGTGATCTTCACGATAGTTAAATCTATCTGAAACTCAAATTCTTGTGTATCAATCACCCTCTGCTGCTCCTCATCGCGCAATTACTTCTAAATTATTAAAATACGAAAAACATCATGTCTACTCGACATTGATGCTAGAAGATCTAGCCCATACGAAACACTCCATAATGTATAACTCTCATGAATGGGCCAATATACCTTGGGGTAAACTTTCCCCATCTACCGAGTCACTGAATTCATCGGCGGTAATTTTAATAAGACATAGTCCCCAATCTAGAACTCTAACGGTCATTATCTCTGGTCTGCGTAACTCTTTCGATGACTATGTGCTGCAAGAATGCGTTCCCGAATCTCTGTTACCTTTTCTGTAGTCTGCCTCACAAGCTTCTGTCTAAGCAATAAACTTTGTTGTAATTCTGCCCAATGAATAAACAATTTATAATGCCTTCCATACCATGCCTCATACGGTGTCATGCCAATAGTCTATGATAAATGATATTATAAGAAAACTCAATCAATTGGATATGATCCTCCCAGCTATCCTATAAATCTATAATACATGTTTGCTACATGTTTTCCGACACTTGGTTTACTCTCTCTATTTGTCCATCCGTCTGTGGGTGGACAATACTAGAATATCACAACTGGCTACTGAATAATCCTGAAAACTCCTCTAAAAGTGTCTATTCACATCTTTGTACATTTTTCTTGTGCTTGGATGCACTATATATCTGTTACGATGTGCCTCAATTGTCGCAAAATAAGCCATACCCTCTGGGTCTGCATCAAAACACCTCGTATTCCTGCTAATGACGTGTCCACGTAAATGACAAATATTATATCACTACTCAGAAAAGTCAAAATTGTTATTGTAGTCTATCTAGCCTTAATAGTCTCAAAGGCTCCCTAGCACCCAGTGCCCAAAGCAAACTATACACCCTTCTTCGTAAGTTGTGTAAGTGGTATCATAATCTTTAAAAATTCCCGAATGAACTTTCTCTCATACCCTACCAAAACTCCGCATCTCCGTAATGGTTCTTAGTGGCTCCTAATCAAGTACAACCTCAACAATGGCTGGATCCACTGTTATGCCCCTATTGATGATGTGGCCAAAAAATCTGATCTGTTATAGCCAAAACTCGTATTTGCTGAACTCAACGTATCACTGATGTCTCTAATCTCGACTATTCGCTATGCCAACAATGCCAATAGAGGATGCTGCTCGTGTTTTGCCTCCGATCTCGAAAAGATAAGGATGTCGTCAATAAAACGACTACGAACTGGTCCTAACATGGACGAAAACCCGGTTCATCAAATCCATGAATACCGTGGGTGCATTGGTCAGCCCAAATGGCATGATAAGAACTCAAAAGATCCATATCGAGTCAGAAAATACGGTTTTGAAAATATCCATTTACCGCACTCGTAATTGGAAATAACTAGGACGAAGATCAATCTTCGAGAAATGCTTGCTCCCCGCAGCTGGTCGAGAAAGTCATATATCATCGATAGTGGATACCTGATCCGGATAATGACTTTGCTCAACTCACGATAATTGATACACAATCATATGCTATAGTCATTCTTCTCCACAAAGAGGACCGGTGCTCCCATGAAAATAACTCCTGACAATAAAACTATGATTTAACAACTCATCTAGCTGAGTTTGTAGCTCCCTCATCTCAGTGGGTGCAATATGATATGATAGGGTGCTCGGAATATCGGTACGGTGCCTGCTACAATTCGATGTAGGGAAACAACCTCTCTCACTGGAGAAAATGTAGGTATGTCCTGAAAGACATCCTGATACTCTGAGATGACTCCGGACTCGCTCAAAACTATACACCGATCCCGTATCATCATCTTCTCGACGTATGCTAGAAATGGCTCTGCATTCTGGTTACCCTATGAGGTTACTACTATCTATACAATCCCAACAAATGCTCACAAGCATACTATTTTAGCAAAATAGTAGATACTAATATTGTAGGATTATAACCATTTCATACCAAGAATGACGTCAAAATCCGACAACCACAAAATGACCAGGTCAAAGATGAACTCAAATTCATCTATACTGATGACACATCTCCTACATATACTCTCTAATAGGGACACCTCCCCTAGAAGAGTAGAATCTGATAACAGAACATTTAAGGGATGTGTAACTAACTGAAGCCTATATAGGGCTGAGCATGGTTCGGTCCAAACCAAAAAAATTGACCGAACCGACCTGAACCGACCCGAAAAAATCGGTTTTAAGAGTAGGGTGGTTCGGGTCGGGTTGAAAACTTTTTAACCCGAACCGACCCGAACCGACCGAATACCCCATGATCTAAATACCCATTCTTTTCAAACCCAACCCGTCCCTAAAGACAAAGTCTTAGACTCTCAAATCCTAAACACCTAAACTTCCCTTCCCCCTTTCCAGCCGCCTCCTCAGTTCCTCTCTCTCACTCTCTCTCTCTCACTCCTCAGTCCTCAGTTCCATGGTCCACCTCTCTCACTTCCTCTTCCTATTCCTCACTTCCGCAGTCTTCATGGCCGAGGCCGAAACATCTCCTCAGACTCAGAATCTGTCTTTGACTTTGGGGGGACACCCGCACCCGTCGCCATCGCCGTCGCCGAGGCCGAGGTATAAACTTTATCTTTTGCTCTTCTTCAAGCTTCTGACTGTGATTATTCTTTAATTTTGATTTATTTCCTTGGATACAGCAGCTAGTAAGTTGATATATCGGCCTATCAGTTTCTTGTTCATTTATGCACTCATATTCTCTTATGATTTCTGAGTTTGTGCTTTGATAATAATCCTTAATTTGTTTTCTGGTATATATGTTTTCATGGATGATGATTTTGTTACTTTCCCCCCCTCTTGTTTTTCCAAATTAAGTCGCCAACCCCTGAAATACTACTATTTAATATTCATGGGATCCCTTACCCATCACGATATATTTTATTTGATTTAGCATTTGGCAAGTCTATTGTTTAAGTCATTCTAAAAATAAAGTTAGAACCGAACAAACCGAACTGAACCGCATCGAACCGACTTGCAACGGTTCGGTTTGGTTTTGAATTATATGCGGTTCGGTTCGGTTGTTCAAAATTTGGTAAAAACCGATCCGAACCAAACCGTGCTCAGCCCTAAGCCTATACATGAAGGCATGAAATATGAAAGAATACAAAGTTCCTGAATCAAACAAGATTTGAACTGGATAAGAATTTACTACGAAAACTTCGCTCGCACTATGCTCATGCAGTATGACTACATAAACCCTGTCGGTGGCTAGCGACTGCTGTACTATCGATGGTGGAACGTATGGGTCCATCTGACCCTGATGAATACTCTGAATAGCGCAATTCTGGACTATTACCCCTAAATCCTCAGAATAACCAGTGGTACATCTATCCTCCGATGCTGGTCGTAACTGTGACCCTAAGACTATTGACCCTGACCTCTGTCATGCTGGTCTCCTGCTGGTGTACTGTGATAATTCTTTGATCTATATCTGATCTTGTTACAATTGTATCATGTGTCCCAAATCATGCGCTGCTGCGATGCTATTAAATTATGTTGTGCTATCTTCTTATAATATCTTTGTTGATGATAGTAAAAATTTTTACCCCACTGTTGGGGTCCTCTAGATCTCACAATAGGCCTCTTGCCCTTGTTATTACCATCATGCTGGTCTTAATTTCATAATTAACTATAGGTTTCAGTGCTTTAATCGAACTAGCTCTAACCACTTGTCGAAGAAGTAAACAAAATTTTCCCAAATAAGTGATATACGCTGTCCCGGCGAAAATTTGAAATTGTAGCTATCCTTTGCTGTTATTCCCCGGTGATGTCCTCTATGCTAAATATTTTTAACCTCAGGTTTAGTAATGAGTCGACGTTAAGAAATTTTCACATATTCCTTTTTATTTTTAAGTTGCACATGAATCTAGTGTGCCCTGCACTATGGTGTTCTTAGTGTGTTATATCCTTCCTATTCTTTCAGAGCCAAGCCTCGTGCTACGCGGTTCTATTAACAACTAGTTATAGTAATAATGAAATCATTAGTATTACCTCTTTATTAGACATGACTGGTATAATTGGTGGTGGAACTCCAGAAAGTGATACTGCTGGCGAAAACGGATACGCCTTTCGCTCCTCGAGTGATACAAAATCTTACTACAAACGGTGCCTTAAAGTTGATCAGATACTGTGGATCCTGCTCCGGCTCAGGCTCTACTTGCCCAGCTCTCCGGGTATGAGTTTTATCTTGACCGTATCCTTGTCCCAACATTTATAATATCGAGAGGAGAGCATATGATCACAGTAAGTGAGATCGCAAACATATATATATATATATATATATATATATATATATATATATAATGTATCACAATACATATACATAACATATGTATTCACACAAATACTTTAAATCAACATAAAATAATTATCATAAAAAAATATTTTTAAAATTTTGAGATATACGCACATATCGTCCTAACTCATTCTAGGAATTCCTAGCAGACTCAATACATGAATCCACAAAAACTCTATCCTAGCTCCATAATTTGACACAGGAATGATCCTAAGGATGCTGGAACTAGATCTCTGATACCAACTATGACGTCCTAGGGTTTACATAAGGCTGGAGTCCAAGGTGAAACCAGGATTGTCAAACCTGCCAAGCACCAAACACCATGCTACGACATATTTCACCATCACAGTCACTATCTCTCTAGTGGAAACAACAAATAGATGAAGATATAAAATAGGCAAATAATAGAAGTAGTACAAAATCAAATATGTACAGAAGAAGTATATCAACAAATAAGCCCAACTAAAATAGAATATAAATATCTCTGAGTCTAAAATATATCTCAATACAATGAGTCAAATGAAATCTCACTAAGGTACTCAGCCTCTACAAAATGAATACAACTCTAAAGTCTGAACAATAAACTATATAGTGGAGCTTCAACTGTTAAAACTGTGCGACGGCGACTATGCTAGAATTCCATCATCCTGGGCTCTCCAAAACTCTAATCTGCCTAAAAGATACAATTTAAACAAAAAGAATAATAACAAGAGCGTTAGAGCACTACAGCAAGATCACCTCCATCCGCCCCCAGGGGAAGGGCTACTAGATGAAGTGGAGGTTCTGTCTATTAAGCATAGTCTACCTATATTATTTTCTCCGTATTTAATGGAGTTAATATTTAGACACCTACAAGACGAGACGTAGTACGTCGAGAGAAATAATTCAAACAAACAAACCCTCATATATATACCATATGTCTCAAATTATAGATCCCTAAATACCAATTCTAACTCTAAGAATGAAAACAACATTCAAAAGAAATACTTCAAGCCTAAACCATATAGGACCAATGTCAAAATCTTGAACTACTTCTCAAGTAGTTGACGTAATAATAAGAGAATATCATCCAACTCAAAAATCACCATAGGTCATATCATGTATGCCACAAATCAAGGAATGTGCCCTACTTATAGGTAATCTAACATGGGAGTAACTACAACTGATGATACATATATGTGTGCATCTCCTTATGCAATAGCGATACTCTTCTAATATTCTTACTCAATCGCTCTACGGCAATAGGTTTTGTCTTCCTATTCTGGATACATAAAATAACGATACTATTGTAATACTCTTACTCAATCGTTCTGCGGCAAATAGGTTTTATTGCTCTATTCTGGATACATAAAATGACGATACTTTTATAATACTCTTGCTCAATTGTCCTACGGAAATATGTTTTATCTTCCTATTCTGGATACATGAAATGACGATACTTTCATAATACTCTTACTCAATCGTCTTGTAGAAATATGTTTTATCTCCCTATTCTAGATACATGAATGATGATACTTTTGTAATACTCTTACTCAATCGTCCTGCGAAAATAGGTTTTATCTCCCTATTCTGAATACATGAAATGCCGATACTTTTGTAATACTATTACTCAATAGTCCTGTGGAAATAGGTTTTATCTCCTTATTCCGGATATATGAATAACTATATTTTTTTACATGTGCTTACCAATTTAACTTACGACAAAAGTATGTTAACACAACATAAAATAAGCATACGTGCACATATCTCGGTGTGCGTGTCCATAACTGATGTTCAATAACATCTCAGATACTAAACAACTCTTAATCATTATAATATAGCAGTATAAGATCGAGAAACTCTCTTGAAAATAACAAACAAGGGCGAAAATCAAGAAACTTTTATGTTATATATCAATTATTTCAAATCAGCACATTTGTAGTTTTCTGCAGAACATATCGTTAGTCAATTGAGCATATCTTTCTCTAGACAAACTCTTTTTAAGAATAGTTTTTTGTTTTGGAAACTAGATTCATATAGATATCATTTGGCACTAGCTTGGTTCAGTTTGGAACTCATATGATATCTCTAATTTCCAGTTAAACGTTATATACGTGCAACAGTTCTTCTTCAGAATATATCATCAGTAAATTAAGCATATCTTTCTCTAGGAAAATTATCTTCAGGAAAGGTTTTCTGTTTTAAAATTTAGATTCACATATCTTTCAATTGGCATTAGTTTGGTTTAATTTGGATTTCATTTGTTATTTTGAATTTCTATTTAAACAATATATATGTGCAGCAGTTTTTCTGCAGAACATAACAAGCAAGATTATTTACACAAGAAATCATATTTAAACCTTCAATCATGTTTAAAACATACTGAAATATATATAAAATATATAACAACACTTAAACTTTGATAATCACTTACTGAAATTTTCTCGAACATAAATCAAACTCTTGTGGTAATCTAATTAGGGTTTTTCAACCTAATTAACCAAATTCTTTAACCTAAAGCATGAACTTTTAACATATTAAACATAAGTATGATTGCCAAACAACTTAAAAAAGATATACATTGATTAAATTATATTTTTAACACTTAGGTATCACAAACCTAGGGTTTTCACATCTTTAATCCATATGTAAACTCAATTAAATGTCAAATTAGGGTTTAAACATGATTAGAACATAATTAACAAGTTAAAAATAAAATTTTGAAGAACCCTAATGATCATGATCATATTTCTATTATAAACAGCAAGAAAAATATGTAGATCTAACATTTGTTTAAGATCTAACAACAAAAATCTATTCTTCTTCACATTAGATTAAGCTCTAAGCAAGTAAACACAATTTAAACTTCTAAACTAGTTATTTAACTATGGGGATGTGTTTGGATGTAAGTAATCTTGTCTTAATATCATGTGCAAGTGTCTGAAATAAATAGCAAACAATCCATAAGTATAAACACCACGTTCTCCCTCGCCACACGTCGATGATCTCACCCTCGTGTCGGTGTTTTGCCTCACAAAGCTCTCCAAACTCATAAGAAAAATATCTAAGATTTTTGAGGGGAGAGGGTGGCTACTAGGGTTCATAGATATGATAAAAAAAGTAATTTTCATACAAAACACAGGTAATTATAGAGGCAAACCTGAAAAAAACCTGTTTGACCCGAACCAGGAAACTTAGTTTGACTAGGAAAATAACATTCGGTATTTTTCCTGTAACTTTCTCATTCGACCTTGAAATGAGGTGATCTAAGATTTGTTGGAAAGATGTTGAAGAGATCTACAACTTTATTATTTTATACTTTTCCAGATTTTCACCGTATCGGTATGCAAAACATAGAATCTCAAAACTGGTCATTATTCTCAGATTTTTACTCTTTTGGCTTTTGTGCATGTTTTGTGCATTTGCACTCATATTTTCATAAATATACATTGAATTGATCTAAAATCAATTCTTATCATACTTAAACATCAAAATATGTTATTTTTTGCTATATAACATATTTACCATTATTTATCATAAAATATTCAAATTTATAGGATTTTACAATGTTAACATAACATAATCTATGTGTATGTGCACATATCTCAGTGTGCATATCCGTAACTGGTGTTCACCTTCTTCTCAGGTGTTAAACAACTCTTAAGCATCATGCTATATCAGTATAAGATCGAGAAACTCTCTCAAAAACCAAACAAAGCCAAACAAACATGCACAGGCCATAAAAGAAGTTGGCGGTCAACCGCAATTTTGCGGCGGTCAACCGCGACAGGTTTTCAGGATTGCCCAGACTTCTTCCAAGCACGCGGTCGACCGCCGCTAAGGCACGGTCGACCGAACATAGAAATTCCAAAAACGTGTAGGTTTCTGCATAGTGTTGTGTTCATGTTGGCTTTGTGATTCAAACATGTTTAAAACATACTGAAACATATATATAACATACAACAACACTTAAACTTTGATAATCACTTGCTGAAATTATCTCGAACATAAATCAAACTCTTGTGTTAATCTAATTAGGATTTTTCAACCTAATTAACTAAATTCTTCAATTTAAAGTATGAACTTTTAACATATTAAACATAAGTATGATTGCCAAACATCTCAGAAAGATATACATTCATTAAATCATATTTTTTAACACTTAGGTATCACAAACCTAGGGTTTTCTCATTTTTAATCCACATGTAAACTTAATTAAATGTTAAATTTTGGTTTAAACATGATTAGAACATGATTAACAAGTTAAAAATAAAATTTTAAAGAACCCTAATGATCATGATCACGTTTTTGTTATAAACAGCCAGAAAAACTTGTAGATCTAACATTTGTTTCAGATCTAACAACAAAAATCTAATCTTTTTCATATTAGATTAAGATCTAAGCATGTAAATACAAATTAAACTTCTAAGCTAGTTTTTTAAGTATGGGGATGTGTTTGGATGCAAGTGATCTTGCCTTTGCACATGAACATGTTTCTGAAACGAACAGCAAAATATCCCTTGATGCCAAACATCACAATTCCTCACCTTTCCTTCGACAAACACTCCGAGATCTCTCCCAAAACTCATAATTAGGGTTAGGGTTTGAGGAGGAAGGTTACTGGTGTTAATCTCATGTGAAAGAGGGTTAAAAGAGCTCTAAAATGAGTATATATATAGGGTAACAACTGGGTTTGGTATAAACAAAATCCAACCCGAAACAAACCTAACAGAAATAGATTCGCCCAGCGGTCGACTGTGCATGTTTCTGGGTCGTTCTCGGACTGGGTTTTGGTAAAAAGGCTATAACCTTCCCATATGATCTCGGAATGAGGCGATCTAAGATTTTTTAGAAAGCTATTGAAGAGACCTACAACTTTGGCCTTTTATACTTTTCTAGATTCTGACTGTATCGATGTGTAAAATATAGAAACTCTCAACTGGTTATTATTCCCAGATTTTCACTCTTTTGGCCTTTGTGCATGTTTTGTGCATTTGCACTCATATTTTCACAAATATACTTTAAATTAATCTCAAATCAATTCTTATCATACTCAAACATCAAGATATATTATATTTGACTATATAACATATTTATCATTATTTATCATAAAATATTCAAATTTATGAGGTTTTACAATAAGGCACGGGCTTTGCTTCAGTCAGCAGTTTCAAGTGATCCACCAATACCTTTGACACTATATTTTTATAGCTTTCATTGTCAATAATGAGGGTGCACACCTTGTTATTGACCGAATACGTAGAAAATAAAATTTGGTGTCGTTGTGATGAATCTAGTGTCTTCTGAGTGCATAGGAGTCGTTGAACAACACATGACATATTATCGCCCTCAATCTCTGCAACCTCTTCCTCATACTCTTCATCAGATATTGTGTGTCCGTCCTCTACCTCTTCATAATGCGCTAAATTGACCTTCCGCCGCTATGGGTACTCATTGGACTTGTGTCCTGGTTGGAGACATCGGAAGTTTTTTCCTATAGTCGGATTGGCAAACTGATTTGCTTGAGTCATCGGGGACTATGGTTGAGCTATCGACCGCTCAGCTGACCATGGAAATCTAGACATAGAGGCTTTCCTCCAAAGGAAGAAAGCTCTACTTTCATCCGATATTCTTATTCCTGATGATGTCGACCTTCTTGGTGGTAGTTATGATGAGGGTTGAAGCCTTTACCCCGACCTCTACCATAAGGTTGATCTCCCTCTTCTTCGCTCGACATGTTATCATACCATGGCTCTTCAAATTGGTTACTATTGTCCACTCTGTCGTTGCTATAATCATCATGGGAAAGGGTTTGATTGGGAAGTCGTCAATGATGTGGAGGGGATTGATATGGAGGAGGTTGATATGGAAGGGGTTGATATGGAGGTGGTGCGTTTGGTCGTGGTTGATTTGGAGGGGGATGAACTAGAGGTTTTTGAGGATTGTACGGGGGTGGATGTCAGGGTACCCTAACTCTGGGTACGCCTAGATGAAGACCGTCGGTGAAGTTATTCCTATTTTTTAGGTGAAGGGTAAGTCCTTCAATGTCTTATTGAAGTTTCTGAAGAGACACCTCCAACGTGCCAAATCTTCTATCCATAGAATCCATCCTTGCGGAAAGATCTTGTAGAGAAAGCTCCTTCTCGCCATCACTTGCCATTGTCGAGGATGTTGAAGCCGAAGCTCTGATACCACTTGATGCAGACATAGAAATGGGGAGGCTGATCAGATATTGTTCCGATGCCGACGAGCCCTGATAATAACAGATAGATAACAAGCTCGAATCCACAAGCCTAATTTTTCAAGTTCAGGGAAGAAAACAATGGAGAAATTTCTCTTGATTGAATAATTGAAATAAAAGTTAATTATCGATTTACAAAAGGAACTAATATTTATAGCCAACTAACCCTATCCTAACCCTAATAAAAAAGAAAGTCTGAATTTAATAGGAAATAACCAAAAATATGAAACTTTTCTAATCTGTTTTCGAGTCGACACGAGGCGTGTCGAGTAGTAATGCCTTTCATGTCAACTGGCATGTGTCGACTAACATCGCCCTTTGTGTCAATTGGGGTGTGTCGTCTCGTCCTATCGTCTTGACTGTTGATTGGGTGTGTCATCTAGTCTTGTCACCTCAACTCGAGTTGAGATGTCGAGTTTTCATCTCGGCTGCTTTTCTTCTCGTCTCGTCCAACACTTGATCTCTTGTATCACAAGCAGAGCACAAATTGTAAATTGTTTTTCCATATGATATTCTGTATTGGATAAAGAACACCCCTTATGTTTTAGAAATTTATATAGAGAGTTAACAGTGAAATCATCAGATGAGGTTATTGTTGGAGAATATTACTCTCCCTGCCTACTACAATATGCACAACTTGTGTTGGTGAAAAATGCTTATGACCGAAACAAATCACAAGGTGTGCGAACTGCCGAGGCGTGTAATCACTGTCCTTAAGAAAATATTTCGCCATTCCTTGGTGCAAAAGGCTATAGTGATATCTTTCCTCACAGGATTCAACGATAGAAAACAGGTTAAGGTACATTCCAATAACCTGTTCTATAAAGAATAACAAAGATCTCTCTCTGACAGGAAGGAAGAATGAGCACAGAAGGTTTTTAGTATCCCAACTGAGGAGAATTTAAAGATGAAAATTAAAACTATAGGAAAACCAAAGGTTGAACCTCTTGGGAACACCAAAGGTTGAAGATGTTAGTGTAGGCGTCAAAAAATGCTGAAAGGTATCCAAACACAGCTCAAAAGGAAGTCA
>BQKN01057909.1:3385-28084 GCA_022839385.1 Asparagus kiusianus | reverse complement strand
TAACCGGATCTTATAAAAAGACCGGATCTTTGTAATCGATAAACAATTACTGAGTGTGCAATGGAATCATCAATGAAGAAAGCTACAGTTTTTCCCGCGAACACTGATGGGTACTGTAATGGCTATATTTGTACAGTTTTAGAAATCCAATTTTCTTGGGATTCTGTCTGGTTCTTTGGGGTTTTGGCTGCAATATTCTCTCCTTATAAATACCTAACAACCTCATCTACCACAAGTCCAAGCTTTCATTGCAAATTACTTGAGTTTAAGTTTATTGTTTTCAAAAGAGCTTCAACTTTCATTTGCTTTCACTATTTCTAAGTTCACATCCCAAACTTCAATTGCAATCTCTCCTCTTGCCATAGGGCTACTGTAAAGAGAGAGGTTTTCTTTGAATTGTGACTGTTGTGAGCTTGATCTCATGGAGATCTACTGTGTGGTTGTGAGATCTCGAAGGAGATTGTTGTGTAGAAGAAGTTCCGGCTTCTAAACTGGGTGTGCAGTGGATTTCTCCTCGAGAGTGGGGAGCGGGGACGTAGGTCAGCGGACCGAACCTCGTGAACACATCGCGCGTCATCAGTTGGCTAACTACCTCTATCTTTACTCTCTTTTTATTGTCATTGCATTTCATTTTGCGTGTGGTTTGTTGGAATTAATTTTAATTGCATTTTATTCATCCATAAACCCTATTCACCCCCCCCCCCTCTAGAGCCTTTCATTTTCATGTGGGTTAACTAATGGGAGGGATTTGGATATCTCATTGTTAATATGCAGTTCGGGCTTTTGTTTTGAGCACTAGTGCTAGATGAGTCTATGCACATAAACTAAGTACAGTAAGAATCTAAGTAACATTCCTAGCGGATACACTAAACAAATTATCCCATGAGAGCTTTTTCTAAACAAGATTAAGTAAAATATGAAATTAGTTAGATGCACGCACAACCTTTGCATCACACTCTAGGAGCTTGGTGCACTCTTGTTGTTACATCTGTGTTGTGATGATCTAGTTGTCTACTTATTTGTTTCCTATTCTAGATTTTTGAGATGCACTATATTTTTATGAAAGCAAGCAGAGTGATGCGCTATATAGTTTTCTTATATTTCTACTAGTTGTGCAGTCATGATACACGCTACTTATGCACAAACTATTCCTTCATTTTACTACTTGCTAGATTGCTTCTCTGACCATCATGGTTTGCACATCAGTGCCAAACATGGATGGGTCAGACATTCCACCCATGCTTTTAGGGACACAAAGTTTAGAGACCTTCCATAGATGGAGTTCCTATTCATTGATTTATTCATTTGTTTATTCAATTATGTTCATGTTCTAGTTACTAAACTTTTGTTATCTATGTTATTTTCTATTTCCGCTGCTATGTAGTGACTCAGATATACGTAATTATTACAATTGTTGTATCAGACTTGAGGGGCCATGCGGCCTAGTTTGTTTTATGTATTATGTGATGATGACATATATATCAGATTCATGATATCTTTTATGTTATTTGTGATCTGTGGGACTTGTTGATATTTGCTGAATATCATGCTCTCGCTGTGTATTTTTGCTTTATACTTGCTATTTGTTGTATGTTAGTTTCTTTGTGGATGTTTTTATGTATGATTCTATGATGTTGTTCTGGGTATGGTGAAAGACATGTTTGTGTTGATCCTTAGTATTGTTGGATTTTTAGGTAAAAAAAAAAACTTTCCAAAATGAGTTTTCAAACTATATATATATTAACTACAAGTACTTTTCATAAATGCTTTGTAGCCTAGTGGAAAGTTAAAGTTTTGGTATTTCAAAAGGTTCATTGTTCGAGGCTTGCCAATGGCAAGCCGAGAAGTGTTTTATTTGAATTAATCCCTCATAAGTTCTAGTGGGTCGTGGGCCGTGGGCCATGGGCATTGGGCCAATGGGCCGGGGATCGGGGCTAATGGGGCTGAGGCGCTAAGTGGTGCTTTGTTAGGCGCACTTTGCACTTCACACGGATGCATCGGGGTGAGGTGGCGCTGTTTGGCGCCACGAAGGTTGCCTCCCAGGCTACTTCGCAACATGCGGCGAGCTGCGTATTCTCACGAGGGTGACCCTAGCGTTCTCGTAGTTTAACGAGGTTCACTCGATCGACGAGGTTCGTATGTCATACGAGATTCGGCTGTTTGACTATGTTCACTCGTTCGACGAGGTTTGTATGTCATACGAGGTTCGCTTGTTGACGAGGTTCGTCTGTCATACGAGGTTCGCCTGTTTGACGAGGTTCGTTCGATCGACGAGGTTCATATGTCATATGAGGTTCGCCTGTTTGACTATGTTCGTTCGTTCGACGAGGTTCCTCTGTCATACGAGGTTCACTTGTTTGACGACGTTCGTTTGTCAAACGAGGTTCGTCTGATTTGTTGAGACGTGACCCTCGTATTTCGTAGGAACGTGTCCATTGATTGCCTCGTATTCAGGAGTTAATGCATGCATGAGTTACAACAACATTAAGAGCAATTTAATGCATTGATGTTACAATCTTAATTGCCATTAAGAATTGTAACAGTCATATTAATTGCTTGTGACTTTTGAGCTAGCCTTAGAGGCCTATAAATAGCGCCCTTAGGCAGCTCTTGGTTAATTGTTGAAAAGCTGAAATCCTCTCGCGAGCATGGAACACGAACGTCGCGTGCTGGAATACGAACGTCGATCCCGACGTTATTGCTGTTGTGCTGCTGCTGCAGGAACTTGTGCCCACAGGAACTTGTCTTAAACCGAAAGGTTTTGAACCGAAAGTTCTGAGATCGAGAAGATCTTTTTCCTAGACCGAAAGGTCTTATAGATCGAGGAGATCTTGTCAATACTAGGTTGGTGCACACCAGAGTATTGTACTGTTGTTCCTGGAAGCCGTTTGGCCTTGGGATCCTTGCACCGGAGTAGGCCAAATATTGCTTTAAACACATCGTTTCTATAACGCACAGCAGTTAATTGAAAAAGTTTAAAAATACAGCACATCTAATTCCTTGCTTCATTCCAGATTTAACCTCAATTTCCAACAAGTATAAGCTTAAGTATATACTTTTGGGTGATGTTTAGTTTAATTATATATGTTGCTTAGTCTATTCACGTGTCTGTCAGGTGCTTCTAGGACACAGGGCATGATGAATTTCATAAATGAAAAGTTAACATCCTTTATTTAACAGATGTAAATAAAGGATTTTAACTTTTCATTTATAACTGAGGTGCTTCTAGGACACTGAGGTGCTGTACATGACTGAGGCACTATTGTAGGGACTAATTTGTCCTTTTAGCCTTATATTTTACATATAATCTTCTTCCTAGTCTGGAATTTTTTCTAGCTTTGACGAGTTTTGGTATTTTTTTTTGAATTGAATGTGTAATTAGACCCAAAACTTGGCCGCAAACAAAAAAAAGGCATGAAACCTCATGTGATGCTAGTAGACTTTGGTACAAATGACCAATAGATTTTTGAGGGTTTTTTCATATATACTCCTTAAGTCTTACATATTTAGGAAATTATCTTTTAAACCTTGGTTTTTGCATAATTTCCCCTTAATTCTCTCATATTGATTTTTCGTGCCCCTTCACTTAATAGTTTTTAAATGGGAAATTATTGTAAATCTATTGGAGAATATTGGAAAACTTGACATTATCTTCTCTAAAAAGCACAATTATTAAGTTGGAGCAGTAGAAAGACCCAATATGCTAGCTTTGAGTTCTAATTTTGCAAATGTTGAAGATGTGAAGGGTATATATGCAAAAAATCCTTTTTATTTTTGTTTTCCTTTTTC
Organism: Asparagus kiusianus; assembly: GCA_022839385.1. Lineage (NCBI taxonomy): Eukaryota > Viridiplantae > Streptophyta > Magnoliopsida > Asparagales > Asparagaceae > Asparagus > Asparagus kiusianus. Next base: position 24,295 of record BQKN01057909.1, on the reverse strand, counting down.
AGTGGTATCCTAGGTGAAGTACTAATTCCTCCATTCTTTGTGTTCATCCAAATTTCAAGATATTCAAAGAACGGGTGCTCCTCGGAAGAATCAACTTTGTGCAAGGTTGCAAATAAGCGGAGTCCAAATTTTTTATGATCGGTAAATCCTTGCAACTTTGTTACTTGATTTAGTTACTGATTCCAAAATTATTATCTCTAAATGAATATTCTCTCTGATAACAAAACGGTTTATTATTATACGCTAGAAATTGTTCAAAGTTTTTTTTTTTTTTGCCCCATCTAAATCAAAATCATATTCTCAAAGTTTTACCTACAAAGTGAAAAGCTCAAAAACAAAAGGCGTTATTTCCATGTACCTATGAGGCTATGCGAGGATGGTGATATTGGTATTGATGCACTTATGAACAAGATGCTGCATTGAGAAGTAATCTCTTGAAATGTAATTAGAAGCTGCCTCTCCGATAACCCCTGATACTTAAGTCGGTGACTTGTAGGTAAATAGGTCGTCATTTTAAAATTTAATGTTAAAAGCTACTGTAAAAATCATGTATCATGTCGACCATAACTCGGATTTGCATCTGAAGCTATCTTTTTTGTATGAGGCGAAGAAAGAGAATGTTTTTCATGCTTGATCATAGTAAGCAAGTTGTAGGGTGGTTCAAGAGGCCCGTGCTGTATATTGCTACACCTTTCGCTGTGGCAGTAACACACTTGATGGTAACAAAGTAGAGACGTTAGTCTCGACGTATTGATATAACATACGGTTTTGATATGGAATGGGATGCCTCATGATAGTTGAGTTGAGAGAGAATGAACATCGACCTCGGGTGTTCCAAAAAGTTAGCTTCGTGCTTCCTAAGAGAGTCAAACTTAAGACCTGACGTACTACTCATTGGTAACTTATCAACTCGGCTAGACCCCTTGGGTAAATTCATTTTTCTTTAGCGAAGAATAATACACACGAAACACCTTTATAAAAAGACCAAATCCGGCAAAAGAAAATATAGGAGAGGGCACCTTTGCATAAAAATTCTCAAAATAGACGATTCTTCTACATCTAGCACAATTAATATATATGATACTAATACTATTATAATTCCGGCTAAATTGCACTTAAATATCCTATAGTTTCACTAACTTCCCATATAAGTGACCCCCTATTTTAAAACAGAGCAAATAAGTATCCCAAAATATTAAAATATTGCACATGAAAGCCCCAACATTAAAGAACCTAGATGACATTAACTTTTCTCTACATATCCAAGAATATCACGAAATAGAGGGTACCAAACTGCAAGCTTTAGAAACCTTAGGGTATTTACGTGAGACCATCTACAAATAGAGAGTATTTATATCTAATATTAGACAAACAAGAGGACACTAACGTGCAACATTGCATAAACATGATACCAAAGTGCATCTTTATAAACTTTAGGGTATCTGTTTGCAATATTTAAATACTCCGGGGCATTTATTTACTTGGTTTTAAAATATGAGTCACTTAAGGGCGTGTTTGGTTCAGTTTCTACAAATTATAGGAAATGTTTTTCACCCCAAATATGATTTCCTTGTATTTCTTAAAAAATTTATAGAAAAAGTTTTGAGAAGTCAAAAAGTACCAAATTTCTTGTTTTTTGACTTTGCTTGTTTGGTTCGAAACAAGAAAATGACTCATAACTTTATAGAAAATAGTCAAGATTTCCTATAATTTGTAGAAATTAAACCAAACACCCTCTAAATTTGTAGAAAAATGATAACTTTATAGAAAAATGTCAATGTTGTGTCAGATTTCTGGGTGATTTCCGTCCATTTTGAGAGAAAATAAATTTCTGTAAATTTTTGTACTTTTTTGTACTTTACAAAAAACATTTCTGTAAATTTTTTTGAGCCAAACATAGTTTACGAAAATCTACAGAAAAATTTTAATTATAGAATTACCATTGTCAGGTATTTTAAGAAATTTTTTCTATAAAATTGTGCAACCAAACACCACCTAAGTGTAAGATTGGTGAAACCATAGGGCATTTAAGTACAATTTAGCCTATAATTCCATTTCTTTCTCTGTACATTTTTTAAATCCAACACATTAAAGCATCATCAACATTTCTAACAAAAACATAAGAATAATCAATTAATTTCAAACTAATACTCCAAAAATAACTTTCTGTCGACCAAACAATGGATAATACGTGAACGACAACTTCACAAAGAAGATTAAATCTGGCAAAATAAAATATTGGAGTGGGGCACTTTTGCACAAAAGCCCTCAAAATAGACAATGCTCCCAACTAGCACAATATCTATATGATACTAATAATATTACAATTTCAATTATTATTTTTGTACATTTTTGAAACCCAACTTGTCTGAGCATCGTCATCAGCATTTCAAACAATAGGACACAAGAAGAATCAATCAATTTCAAAGTAAAACTCTAAAAATAACTTTTTCTTTCTACCAAACAAGGGTAATACACGCAAACAACTTTAGAAAAAGACCACATCTGGCAAAAGAAAATATAGGAGAGGGGTACTTTTGCAAAATCCTCAAAATAGACAATGCTCCTACAGCTAGCGGCACAATATCTATATGATATTAAAGTTATTACAAAAATTCTCTACTTTTTTTCCCCTACATTTTTGAAATCCAACGCATCAAAGCATCATCAGCATCACAAATCTCTCTCCGCCCATCTCTTCTCCCTCTCATCATCTTTATATATATAGGTTTGGCTTTCCTTTCCTCTCCCATTTCTTAATTGAAATCCACCGGAATTGGAGGAAACAAAGAAATCATAGAGAGAGAGAGAAAAAAAAATACGACAAAATCATAAAAACAAGTATATTAAACAAAGAAGAAGAAGAAAGGTTTCTTTCTCTTCTCGATGCCAACCCTCAGATCTTAACTTTAGAAGAGAGGATCCGAAGCTCCTTAGATCTTGCTAAAGGTAACCTCAATCCGATCTTATCTGCGACGTTATCCTGTTAATTTATCTCCTTTTGTTGATCAGAGAAGGATCTGAGATTCCTTGTTTGATTTCTAAGGTACCCAATTTTTCATTTTTTTATTGATATATCTGCTCCTTTTAGCTCTATTGGATCTGTAATTTAGATCGGTTGATGGGTTTTCTTCTAAATCAATTAAGTGGGTGTTGGAAAAATTGGATTTTTTTATCTGGGTAATGAATTTTTTGATTGAATTGTATTGAGTTATATTGGATCTGATGTGTGAGTTTGTTGCTGTGTTGCTTGATTTTAGTTTGGGAATCTGGGTTTGTCTGAGTTTTGAGATTGATGGATAAATCTGCGTGTTTTTGATTGCAGAGGATGATGGAGTCAGATCTTGGCAAGCTCTTCATCGGCGGGATTTCATGGGACACGACCGAGGATCGCCTCCGCGAGTACTTCCAGGGCTTTGGAGAAGTTGTGGAGGCTGTGATAATGAAGGATCGGACCACGGGCCGTGCCCGTGGCTTTGGATTCATCGTCTTTGCTGACCCTGCTGCTGCTGAGAGAGTGGTCATGGAGAAGCATTTGATCGATGGCCGGATGGTAAGTATCTCGCGTTCCAACTAAATTTTGTCTTTGATTTGGATTCTCATTGTGATTGCTGTCAAAATTGGCTTTCAGGTGGAAGCTAAGAAGGCTGTTCCGAGAGATGATCAAACTATCATCAACAGGAGCAGCAACAGCAGCATTCATGGATCTCCCGGTCCAACCCGCACAAAAAAGATCTTTGTGGGAGGCCTGGCTTCTACTGTTACAGATACTGACTTCAGGCAGTACTTTGAGCAGTTTGGGGCTATCACCGATGTAGTTGTCATGTACGATCACAACACACAGAGGCCAAGAGGATTCGGTTTCATCACTTACGAATCTGAGGATTCTGTGGACAAAGTTTTAATAAAAAACTTCCATGAGCTTAATGGTAAGATGGTGGAGGTTAAGAAAGCTGTACCCAAAGAGCTCTCCCCTGGTCCAAACATTCGGTCGCCTATTGGAGGATATAGCTATGGAATGAATAGAATGAATAGCTTTCTCAATGGTTATAATCAGGGGTTCAATCCAAGTTCAATTGGTGGTTATGGAATGAGGATGGATGGTAGAATTGGACCTCTAACTAGTGGGCGAACCGGGTTTCCTTCCTTTAGTCCTGGTTATGGAATTGGAATGAATTTTGAGACTGGGATGAGCCCGAGTTATGGAGGCAGCTCAAATTTCAACAGTAGCCTTGGTTATGGACGGGCTTTGAGCCCTTATTACAGTGGAAATTCCAATAGATTCAGCAGTCCTATTGGTTATAGTGGAGGTAGTGGCAGCCCTGGGTCAGTTTTTAGTTCACCGGCTCGTAATTTATGGGGAAATGGGGGGTTGAACTATACTACAAACAATGCAAGTTCTAATTCATACTTAGCCTCTGGAAGTGGCAACCTTGGAGGATTTGGTAACAGTGGACTTAACTGGGGAGGTTCCTCTTCTCCTGTTTCTGCTCCTGTTGCAGGAACAGGAACAGGCTATTCTAGCTCTAGCATCGGTTATGGAACTGGAGAGAATAGCTTCAGTTTGGGTGCCAGCAATTATGGCAGGAGCAGTGGAGCTGGAGTTTCTGCTAATATTTCTTTGAATGCATTGAGCAATGGATATGAAGGAAATTATTCAGAGTCTTATGGAAGCAGTTCGATATATGGTGATCCAACTTGGCGCTCTGCATCATCTGATCTTGATGGATCTGGCCCGTTTGGTTATGGGCTTGGCAATGCAGCTTCTGATGTCTCAGCCAAGGCATCAGCTGGTTATGTTGGGGGTTATAGTGTTACCAATAGGCAGTCAAATGGAGGTAAGGAACTTCATTTACTTTGTTGTTGACTTCTAGATTATGCTTCTTACTAGTTTTTTATTTATTTATTAATGAAATGGATATTACACCTTGTTGTTTATCTTGATGCCTTAATGCCTGAAGTGCGAAGTACATTGTATATCTTCACTTTCCAAATGTCAGTTGCTATGTTCCCAATCTCCCTTTTCAAATCATCTCCATTTTCTCAATTAAACCCTAAATTTATATGCTTACCTTGAAGTAGTATAGCCTAAAGTCTGGACGTCTAAAACACCAGCATGCGAATGTGGTAACTTTGTCATGCTAAAACAGTTTCTTAATTTTTATTAAACATACTTCTATATGTTAAAAAATCAATGTTAAAATATCAAAACGAGTTTGAAAAGAGATAAGATTCACTTGTATAATATTTCATAACAAACATTGTTTTCAATAACTTTGATCTACAGAGTTATGCTGTTTTATGTAGTTCTAACCACAAATATATTAAACAATTCGGCTAAAACTGTGGTGCTTGGTTGAGTGGTGAAGGGGATGCAAACCTGAAATCAAATCCTAGAATGGTATAATTACATAAATTCACCTCTTTCTAGAATAGAAAACTTGACAATTGTAATTCAGTGACTGTGTAGACTCTTAATATTTTTATGGTAACATGCCAAGGTGGATCAAGTGACTACAAAATTTGGTTAAATGAAGGTTTGACTATTCAAGGTTAAGGAGTTTCCTGTTTTAATCTTGCCGTAAGAAGTAGCCAGGGAATTCCCTTGCCCCTTCATTTGTGTGTTGCTTTCTCTACTTTGATGGTGATCACCCCCCCCCCGGCCACTCCCCAACAAAAAAAAAAAAAAAACACCCCCAAGGAAAAAAACCCCCTCACATAGCTTAACGTAAGCTTACATAACGCAGCTCACTTCAATTAATGTTCTTAGCTCTCTAACTAGGAGAACAAGAAAGAAAGTCTATTTAAAAAGGACGCCAACAAAGTATTGTAACTCACTTCAATTTAGGTTCTTAACTTTTTAACTAGTAGAACAAGAAAGAATAAGTCCGTAATTCGTTTTGCAACTTTTATTGGTCAATCTGCCTTTCGATTATAGAATCAGAAAGCAACATGACCCTCTCTCAGTGCACTTCTGCCTCTTTCCTTATCGTGCAATCACCCAGACTAATGCCAACAATTTGAAAAATATTAGAAAGTGAATCCATTAGTCATCTCTTTAAAGAGAGATAACTTTGTAACATCTCTTTAAAGAGATGTAACTTTTTAACTCTCTTATTGGTAAAACCAGAAATTAACAGTCTGCAAAATGTGCAACTTTTGTTGTTCCTTTTTGCTATATATGTTTTTAATGAATTTTAACCTCTAGAATCGGAAAGGAATAAGGTAGGTTAGCATCTGCTCTGGAATGAAGTGATGCCATATTGATATCATGTGTGGTAAATAACTTTGATGAGCTTTGCACGATATGGACATCCAATTAATTGAACCAGTTTTCTGTTGATCTATACAAGAAAGATTCTTCATTTTTGATCTATTAGTATTAGGTATAGTTGACATTGGCAAACTATGGAGCACTAGCATGTATACCGGATACTTGGGTACTGATATACATGATAACTGTTGTGAGCATCAAACACATTTGAATTTGACAACGATGACCCCCCCCCCCCCCCCCCCAAAAAAAAAAAGCCCCTAATATTCTGATTAGCTGATTAATTACCAGTTCAGGGGGTTTTGTGGAACTAGATCATAAGTTCAGGGTTCTTTGTGGTAATAAATCAAAAGTGGTGGGGGTTTTGTGGGAACAAACCAAAGGTTCAGTGTAGAAAATTATCAGCCAAAATATAAATAAGAATGTCCAGAGGAATTTTTTACTCACGGTGTTTAGATTAATTGAATTCATGTTCTTGGCATGTGGGGGTTAAAATTAACTGTGTTAACTTGGGGGGTTTTGTGGGAAAAGTTTTAGGGGTTTAGTGGAAAATACAAAGGTTTGGGGGGGGGGGGGGGGCTTAGCAGGAAATACCACAAATTTCTTGGTTTTTTTTGTGAAATTTACTCTAAGAAAACCTTGAATATGAATATGACATGAAATTCTTGTCTCCATGTATCTATATACACTTCATGTGTTCAAGATGACATGTTCAGGGTAAGAGAAATAGTGGGCGTTGGTTTTTTCTTTGTGGGTGTCTAGAAACTCCAATTTCTACGTCAATTCTTGAGATGTTAAGTTTGTTAAGATCACCTTGCCAAAAAGCAAAGAGACTAAAATAAACCTAGCTTTTATTTATATTTATTTGACTCCCATTTGCTCTGATTCTGAAATCTGTTTATTTGACCACCTGATGAATCAGTGAGATATCCCAATTGCATTATATCTCATCCATATTTTTTTTTTCAAAGGAAAGGAACTTATAATGAGTGATGTGAATGAACAAATTTTTTTAGGAATTATGATAGATAATGCTAATCAAGAAATCTGTACTTGGATATAGGAATTGAAGACCGTCTACAAAAAAAATTACCTCTTATAGTAGTTGTGTTCCCACTATATACACAAACAAGTACAAACATGCACGTAGATGGAGATGGACGTGCCATGTTGTAAACTACAAAAGATTAGGATGTTAGCCACTAGAAAAATGCATTTTTATTTTTTTTATCATAAATAAAAATTATCACAAATAAAAATTATCACAAATAAAAATTATCACAAATAAAAATTATCAAAAATAAAAATCATCACTACACAAAGATTAGGCTTCACTTTTTAGCTTTTTCTGATCACTCCAATGCAGACTGAATCATTTTGCATCCTAGATCTAGTAGAACGTATGAATTACTGTAAAACACAATTCTTAATTTGACACAAAAAATGACAGGAAAAACGTATCCCATCATGTTCAATTGAAAGCTATGTCAAAGTGCATCTGAGAAGTGACAAAAAAGGATGTATTGGATTCAAACTATGTTGTGAAATTGGGGATATGTTGGAGAAGTTTTTTGTAATTACCAAGAGAATTTTTATAAAAAAGTGTTACGCCAGGTGCATGTGAAATACAAATACAAATCTATATTATTAAAAATGGGTTTCTAAGAGAAATTTTCATGCTACATAAAATGTAGTTACTCTTCTTAATGTTTTGTCTAGGAAAAGCCAGCTACCGTCCTCAAAATGAAGCCAGTTCATATAACTTGTGCACATGACAGATGCTAAGAGCATAATAGGAGTCTTTTTCCATTTAACCTCATTTTTCCTCTGCCACAGTAATCCCGGATCTAACTGATACAACAAATTCTTGCATTGCTACAGTATTCATGTTTGCTACAACAAAATCTACTGTAGCATTTACTGTAGCATGAATAGTTAATTTTGGGTTCTCCCGTTTGTATAGAGGAGTAGATAAGAGATGTCCATTATAGGGAAACAACTATAGTGTTTAGTGTAATTTAAAAAACTCTGGTTCACCACTAACTCCTATCTTTAGTTGTTCCAAGCATTATAGCCACATGTAATCTTAAGAATTCACATGCATTGCACTTGCCTAAATCTAGTTATGTTGACTGACTATTGAGATTCCTTCTTTACGTGTTTCCATCTTAGATTTGTTCTTATTTTGATGGGTAGGAATCCTGAATGAATCTTCAATTTGTATACTTAATTCTTGTCTCACTTCAGTCTGATAACTATATTTCTACTTATGATGCTAATTTCTCTTATGTGTCTTTCTTTTGTTGATTATATTTCCAGGAATTGCTGCCTAAGAAGGAAGTCATTCTGTCAATATCTTATACAGGTGAAGAATCCAGTGAAACAAGGTGCACGACTGTGAGTTTCATATATCTCGTGAATATATATCGGTTAGTAAATAATCTAGAGCTAACCAGAGAGTTGATTCCAGAAAAATTCAAAATTCAGAAATTCAAATATGATAGGATTTTGTGTAAGGTTTGAGATTTGGTTTAATTCCCTACATCGAGTTTAGATTTGGTACTTTGAGTTGTGGTTTAGATGTAAAAGCAAACTGCGGAACTATATTCAGAAGAGTGTTCAGATTGTGCCGGCAATGAGCCAAACAGACTTCTACTATTTTTTCCCCTCTTTTCTTCCCTTTTTTTCCTACAAAATTTGCTGTAATATCTGGCATTATTGTTTCAGCCTACTGTCAGGTATGTATGTTCCTTTTCTTTTGTTCTAAATTTTACATCAGATGTATTGGAGACATTGATTTACTAGTGTGAAATTGTTGGGAGGCCATCTTGGTCCCCAAGAATAAGGTCATATTAAATATTCCTGTTTACTTCTGTTGAAAACTTCTTTTTTAGAAACATTTGTTTGTAATTTGAATTGTTTAATGCTTGACCCCTTCTCTTTCCCTTTATTTGGTTCGAGAATCATGTTGTTATGTGCTTATCCTTTCTCCTAGCTGTAGAAAAACATGGGTTCATGTGGATTTTTGCAATCTTTTGTTTTCTTATAGAAGTTGCTTTTGAGTTCTCAGACTTGTTGGCTGGCTGCAACGCTCCTCGAGCAGCCTGGACACGTTGCCTTCGCGTTTTATCCGTGTTAATTTCACGAAACCCCGTGTTACTCTGTCGGCTTTGCACAAAACCCCCTGGACAATTTTACAGTTAGCTACTGACTATCGCTTCAATAATAGCCTTTTCGGGTAGGGGCGGGTAAAAAGTGAAAAAAAGATTAGTTTGAACTTTTTGCACGACCTGTTAACTTTGTGAAATTTTCCAATAGATCATGGAAGGTTTATAACATAAGTTTTGGGCGTGATATGATTATTTAGTTCAGGACGGGTTTTGTGACTTCTATCCCCTCTTTGCCCTTTTCATTCTTGTCCATTTTTAGCATTTTCGGCACAGGCGGTTATCATCCTTGCCTTTATTTTCTTGATTACCTGGTACGGTTTCAGACTCGGTTATAGTAATCCAGTTGTAGAAGTTGGACCAGGTGCCACCTTTTTATAGGAAGATGCTCAATATTGCATATTACAATGCTAGGGGCTAAACTTATTGCTTGGAAATATGCTACAGATCATAGAAGGTTTTCTTGTACGGGTACATGTTCTGCAAATGAGTAGGAAAAGGATAGCATAAAACGCGTGGTACTTTTGATTCTAGTCAAAAAATTTATGATATTTTAATGCAAACTCTTTAACAATTTCTGTGAAACTACCCTTATAATGGATTATATATGACGCCAGAGTTGGTTCTTTTGGGAAAATTGCTTCTATTCTTTAAAATGGGGGACATAGTTTGGTCCACCCCCAAGACTTTTGCAACACTCCAATAACCCCCTAAAGCAAATGGGTTTCCTCTGTACTTTATAAACATGGTTACACAAAAAAACCCTTCACATATGCACCTGATTGCGAAAAAAACCAGAAAAATTGGAGATGATGTGACTTGATTTTTCATCATTGTGGTACATTAAATGCCGATTACTAGGAAGGGTTTTTGGAGGGGGGGAAATCCTACTTCCCTCCAATTTAGTTCTTGCAACCATCTTCTACCTCTATCTCATAGCCGTTAAATTCTCTCCATCTACTCTCTCACACTCATAGCCATTAAATTCTCTCCATAAATCATTTTTGCATTTTCAACTACTTTTCTTCATAATAACAAAAAATCTCTCCTTTGCATGGTTACAAACACAACAAGCACCAAAGCAGGCGAGGGTGTTTCCCTAACTATTAATGACTCTACAAAAATCTTTAGCTTGAAGTATCAAGTGTCCCAAAGACTTAAGCTCTAGTTGCAATATCTTTCATTGAAATTCATATTTGAAAGGGGAAAAAGTTACTTTTGCAATTGAAAACGATGCGGACTTGAGCTTGTTGTTCAAGTATTGTCTTCGTAATGGATTTACAGACATTATTATGCTAGCACAGTTGCAGATGCATCAACTTCTCAGAACACCAAAAGTTTTCTAGAAAATGTGTAAACAAACAAAATTTTAACATGGGGGGGGGGGGGGGGGGCCAGATTATAGTAACTAGATGTTGAAGGTAGATTATAGTAACTAGATGTTGAAGGTTATCGGTTGGTTGTTAACCTTATAAGTTAGTTGTTAATATTTTGAGTTTGTTGTTAACCATAAAAGTTTGTCCTTTCCTTTAACTATTAGTTGTTAAGGTTATAAGTTGATTGTTAACCTTAATTATTAGTTGTTAAGGTTTTGAGTTGATTGTTGACCATATGAGTTGGTTGTTGGCCTTAATGATTAGATGCTAAGGTTTTGTGTTGGTTGTTAAGCATTTGGTTGTTAACCTTATGAGTTTGTTATTAATGTTAGTAGTTAGTTGTTAATGTCTGTAGCTAATTGTTAAGTATTTAAGTGTCTTCTCACTTTTACATGATAACCCTGACGGTAAATTCCCAATGCATAGCTGTTATGCTCAGTCAATCATGTAATGATGAGCATATTCCTAACTATAATCATACTAGCGATATTATCATGATGATTGATGACATGATTATCAGCCAGACCAATATCCCGGCTAAGTGTCACACAATCATACGTGAAGAAAAAACATAAATTTCATAGTGTTGCTGAAGTTATATTAGCTCTTCAATACTATTCAATTGTAAAAAGGTTTGAGTATGATTCATACAATACAAAAATGTATAAGAATACATTGCCGATATAAGGACATGTAGAAATGCCCTCAAATGTTGTTTGCTTCCCCACTCCAAAATCACTCGATTATGGCTATAAAGAAATTCCATGCTACTCACATTTGCGGTCAACATGGAGCTAGTATTGGTAAATGAAGAGCATCACCCAAATTTATTTTAACTCAAATACAATCTGTTCTGAAGGTTAGGCTAGATCTTCGATCAATTGATGTCAATAACGACTTACTATCACTGTTTGGCATCAAGATTAATTACAGCAAAGCATGACATAGTAAAGAGAGAGCACAATTGAACCTATCCAGCGATGATGAGGCTTATGACTCATTAAGATGATAAAACAACTTTATTTTTTAAGTTTGTATTAGTGATTGTTTTTGTATTAATTGTTAACTTTACTCCTTAATTGTTAAGTATACAGTTTTTGCTAAGGTTACATAACCATTGTTAAGTTTACAACTTAGTTATTAAGTGTACATGTTTGTTGTTAATGTTTCAGATTTATTGTTAAGTTTTCACGTTAGTTGTTAAGTATATAACATAGTTATTAAGCTTAAAATTTAGTTGTTAAGTTTATTATTTACTTGTTAAGTACACATGTTATTTGTTAAGGTTACAATTTAGATGTTAATATAAATGATTATTTATTATATTTATACAAGTATGAGATCATGGTTAAAGCTACTAATCCAGGAAGCTTTGCCATTTATAATAATGACGGCAAGTTTAGGCTTTCGTTCATAAGTTATAATGCTTGTATTAGACGGTTCACTAATGGATGTAGGCCTCTCTTGTCTTTGAATGAGACATTTCTTAAAGACCACTAAAAAAGTATATTACTTAGTGTCACAAGATACGATGGTAACCAGAGAATATTTTCTTACTTATTGTATATGTGACTAAGAGAATAAGGAAAATTGGAAGTGATTCTTACAAGGAGTGTGGTCTATACTATGTGATAGGGAAAATTCTTACAATCCCCCACATCAATTGGTCATAATTTCTAATGCTGACAAGGGTACCAGAGTAGCGATTGAAGAATTCCTTCCAAATGTATTACATTCTAGGCCTGTTCTCCATCTAGTCAAAAATTTAAACAGAAAGATGAAGAAGTTGGGACATAAAGCAAATAATGTTCAAATATTGAGTAACTTGTTACAATCCGCAACTTATAAGTTCATAATTACAGAATGGGAAGATTACATAAAATTGGTTTTGATTGATAAAATCGCTTATATTATTGCAATGAATTACCCCAGAAGATGGGCAAATGCCTATTTTCCTAGTATAAGATATGATATCGTTTAATTTAGTTTGTTGTTGATTTTTTGGTTAGTTGTTATGGTTATAGATTAATTGTAACCATACAGATTGATTGTTATGTTTGCAACGTACTTGTTAAGTCTATATCATAGTTGTTAATGTTACAAATATTTATTAATGTTATAGTTTAGTTGTTAAGTTTACAACATAGTTGTTAAGTTTATATGTTAGTTATTAATATTATAGTTTAGTTGATAAGGATATACGTTAGTTGTTAAGTATACAACTTAATTGTTAAGATTACAATTTAGTTTTAAGGATATATATCTTTTGTTAAGGTTACAGTTTAGTTATTAAGGACACACGTTAGTTTTGAGGTTATAGTTTAATTCTTAAGGATACACATCAGTTGTTAAGGCTATAGTTAATTTGCTAAATTATACATTAAAATATTAGTCGTCAAACTTATGAGTTTTTTTGTGTGATTTACAGACATGACCATGTTACTTCAAATGTTGTTGAGTCCGTTAATAGTTGGATAAGAAATACATGAATGTTATGAATCTTAACTTTATTGGCACACAAGCAAATCATAGAGCACATACATGATAAAAGTTTTTTAGCAGCAAAATAGACCAGATACTTTTGTCCAGAAGCTGGGATAGTATTGAGAGATAATATTTATCAAGGAAGTTGCTTACATGTTAAATATTCCACAAAAGATAGTGTGGAGGTTAGATAAAAAATGTACCATGTAGACTTGAAAAAAAATGGACATGTTCATGCAGGTTGGGATATCACGTGCATTCCTTGTAAGCATGCTTGTGCTGCAATTTTTTTTGGTCAATGAAATTTTTTTATTCATAACCAAATGTGAAGTTGAATTACATCTCTTTGATAACAAGCCGAGCCTGAAAAGACTCTGTATACTCAAGATAATCTCTCAATATATTCCTTTACATGAATTGGTAGCTCCTGATTCAAAAGTTTATCGAATATTGTAAACTTCAGTGCACAAAAAATTGTATCTGAGTCTCGTGCACGCTACTGAAAAATCCTCAAATTCCTTTCCCGTCACAACATATAGATTGAAGCTGACAGTGCCATCCTTTTAAGTTTAACTTTGAAGCCAGTACCTCTTAAGCTCACACTATACCAAGATGAAATTTGGTTCCAATTGCATGACTTCCAATTAAAACCAATCCAATCCATCACTTTGTTCCAAACTGCCGCTAAATATCTACAATCAAAGAATAAATGCCTGCAAGTTTCTTCCTGGTTAGGAATTGAGCATATCACACACTGATTTGAGTTGAGATTCTAAATCTGTATAATCTATCCTGTGTTAGCAATCTTGAGATTGAAGCTAACCACAAGATGAAGGAATGCTTAGGATAATACCAACCACCCCATATAGTTTTTGATAGAGCTGCTGGAGGCATTTGCTGATTTATTCTTCTATACATTTCAGATACTTTGAATTTATCCCCAACACTGCAACAATTCATAACAGAGGATAGGTTATCAATGCTACCAAACCTCTCAGCTAACCAGTCCCTGACTTTCAGAATTTGTCTCCACATCCAAGAGTCACACTTCCTACTTTGCACATGCCAAATGTTGTATCGCCTCAAGTAATTTTCGTGAATCCATTTGATCCATAATAAGTCTTTTTTGTGATGAATCATCCAGAGCAGTTTAACAGCAGAAGCTAAGTTCCAATATCTAGCTGAATATATTCCCAGTCCTCCATGTTTTATATCCTAGCAGATTGTAGACCATGCCACCAAGTGAATTTTGTGTCCCCATAGGAAATCAGCACACAACTTATCTATCTTCATAAGCACTTTATTTGGTAATATATAATTACTTGTCCAAAACATTTGGATCCCCAGAATGACTGTCTTGATCAATTGTAATCTCCCTTCATAAGATAATGATCTGTTATTCTGCCAGTTTTGGAACTGAGAGGTGATTTTGCTAAGAAGAGAGGAACAGTCAAGCCAAGATAGCCTTTTTGAGATGAGAGGGACTCCCAGGTATCTCATAGGTAAGACCCCTTCAGAGAAGTTAAGATAAGAGCATATTTGAGCTTTGAGATCCTCTTCAATACCACTTAGATACACTGAACATTTAGCAGGGTTAGGTTCTGGCCTGACACTTGACTAAATTCCTTGAGACACTCATTTAATCTTGAAATAGAGCCCATATCAGCCCATATCAGCTTTGCCAAATAGCAAAAGGTCATCTGCAAAGATTAAGTGAGAGATTTTCAAACCTATTACATTTAGGATGAAATTTGTAGTGCATGTCATTCTTGAGAGTATCCAACTTCCTTGATAGGTATTCCATGCCTATTACAAACAGATATGGAGATATGGGGTCCCCTTGCCTAAGCCCTCTTGCTCCTTGAAAGTATCCATGCAAAGTGCCATTAATTGACAGAGAGTATTTAGGTGTTGAGATACATTCCATTATCCAACCAATCATGTTTGTAGGAAATCCCAAACCTGTCAACATCTTCCTGAGAAATTGCCAACTTATTGTGTCAAAGGCTTTTCTCAAGTCTATGTTTAATATGGCTCTTGGAGAAGTCTTCTTTCTAGAATAATGTTTGATGAGCTCATGAGCTAGAAGAATGTTACTAGAGATAAGTCTTCCTTTCACGAATGCACTTTGAGCATTGCTAATCAGTGAGCCCAAGATTTTTTGAATCCTAAAAGCAATAATTTTCGAGATGATTTTATAAACACAATTACAACATGCAGTTGGTCTGAAATCTGTTGCCTTCTGAGGATTGAGCACTTTAGGAATAAGTGTAATAACTGTAGAATTGAAGGTACCCAAGAGCTTACCAGAAATAAAAAACTCCTCAATTGCTTCATAAAGTTCATCTTCAATAATATTCCAAGAAGCTTTGAAGAAGTATGCACTGAAACCATATGGACCAGGACTTTTCTCATTAGGCATGGAGAAAACTGCATGTTTGATTTCATCCCTAGTAACAGGCAAGCTGAGCATATTTCTCTGATCAGATGAAAGTACAGGGCCATTAGCTATTATCTCAGGATCAGGCAAAGTAGTGGGAGATGAGGTACCCAATAAGCTCTTGTAAAAGTCTAAAAACTCTGCTATAATATCAGGCATATCTGTTAATCTGTGACCCTCCCTATTGTATAAAGACATAATTCTGTTATGATGTCTTTTATTTTTCATCACTGAATGGAAGAAATGTGAGCTTTTGTCTCCATGAATACCCCAGTTAATATTTGCCCTTTGCCTATAAAAAGAGGTTTCACAGTCCAGAAGCTTAACATATTTACTGATGCATTCTTTCTCTTTCGTAATCAAGGATGGATTGAGTAGATCTACACTTAGTTGCACCTGAATGCCAGCCAGATCATTCTTAGCTCTAGTGACTTGTTCATTAATATCCATGAAGTGCTTTTTATTTAACTCCTTAAGAGCTGGTTTGAGATTTTTGAGCTTGGTGTAGAATTTGAACATCTTAAATCCATGAATATCCTACTCCCAAATTGAGCTGACTGTTGGTAAAATAACAAAGGGTGTTTAACCCACATGTTATAGAATTTGAAAGGCTCCCCTCATAACATCATCTCCTATAGTTAAGAGAGCAGGAGAGTGATCTGAGCAACTGGGCATAAGATAATCTACCTGACTTGAAGTGTATTGCTGAATCCATTCTTCATTGATCAAACATCTGTCCAGTCTAGACCATATTCTTGTGTCCACATCTTGCTTATTACTCCAAGTAAAGTAACATCCTGTTGATCTAATATGCATCAATTGACAGGAGGTAATAAAGTTCCGAAAATCTTCAGTTTCAGCTTCAGTCACAAGCAAACCCCCTATCTTTTCCTCACTGCTAATAATTGAGTTAAAATCTCCTCCAATAAGCCAGGGACATGTAACATTACATTTAAATTCTAGAAGATCATGCCACACAACTCTCCTGTTAATCTGCTGGTTCATAGCATATACTATAGTGCACATACAGGAAATTTTCCCATCTTTAGATTCAATATAGCATGTCAGAAATTGCTCTGAAGATTTGATGATGTGAGCATTGAGTATATCATTATCCCATAATATCCATATTCTACATTTTGCAACACCTTGTACATTGGAAGCCCATTGCCAGTTTTTTGTTATTTTCCTTGATAGAATCTGCAGTTTGCTTTTAGTCAGTTTTGTTTCTAGAAGAGCAAGAAATGATAAATTGTACTCCTGAATGAATTATTTCACTATCTTATGTTTAGAGGATTTATGAAATCCTCTAACGTTCCAGATGGCTAGGTGCATTATTAAAATATCCCTCCTCTATCCATACTAGATGGATCATTTAAATGCTCCAGGAGTAAAAAATGAGAACTTTGAGGAGTAAAATCACCAGAAACAGGAGCATCCATTCTCCTAGCTAGTCTGCTTTCAATGACATTAGAAAATCCAGAAGCATGTATAACCGGGGATGAGAATCTGTTTAACTGATATCCAGCATTTGGTGGTGCATGTTTTTGTGCACTCTGGCTTTTATTGCCTGAGGATGTCAGCATATCTGTAGAACCCCTTCCTTGCTCACCTGTATCATGTTGTGCATATTTTTGTGCATGCTTTTGAATATTCAGATCATTTGCTAGATTAGACTCTGGAAAATCCTTTATAGTTTCTGGAGCATGAATATGCTTCTGTGCTAAAAGAGGACTAGGTTCTAAACCCTGATCAGATGTCTCTTGCCTGGTAGGATTAACTATGCTATGAGCTTGCACTGGTGCATTATCAGTTTGGCGATTAATAGGAACCCATACCTTAGTACTCTTCTTCCTCCTACAATGTTCAATATCATGACCAACTACAGTGCATAAGGAGCACCATCTTGGTTTAAATTCATAGTGCACTGCCTGTTTATATTTCCTTCCATCTGGATCTTGAATAATCAAAAAATCAGGTAATGGCTTTTGCAGTGGCAGTTTCACCTCAATTAAAACTCTAGCATAAGACAATCTTTGTCTAGTTGCTGTAAGTTTATCTGTTGTGATAGGTTTGCCAATTAAACTAGCAACTTTACTTATACCAGTTGAGCTCCATGGGTTTAATCTCAGATTAGGAAATTGTACCCAAATTGGATAATAAAAAACCTTCAATTTTTCCATATCAGTATCTATACTTCATGGCATTAACATTAGGGGTCTAGAACCAAAGAAACAAGGTTCTGCCTCAAGAACATCCCTCTTGTGATTTTCAGATTGAAAATTGTTTGGTGGAAAATTTGATGTAAAAAGACAATGAAAGAAAATTTGACTTGTATTCTCTCAAAATCGATTACAATTTGGATTCCGATTACAAAAGAGAGGAGAATGAACTTAACTCTCCCCTTTGTTTAATTCTGGGTTCTTCACGGTGGCGATGGAGTGCCTCCCTCGAATGCTTGCGTCGAGTTTGCTCTCCGTTGACGATCCGAACGTCTTGATTCACTGGAACGTGGTCTTCTCCTCACGATTTGACGCTGTGGAGAACTTGCGTGGCAAGTCTTAAAACTCTGACCGAGTTTAGAAGAACTTGCAGGGCAAGTCTGAAACTCTGACCGAGTTTAGAAGAACTTGCAAAGCAAGTTTTAAAACTCTGGACGAGTTGATAACTCAGATCGAGTTTGAAACTCTATGAAAGAGTTGATTTAAACCGAAAATTCGGTTAATAGCCAAGAATGAAGAAGCTCTGGTTGTTGATTTCCAAAGCTCCAGTCGAAGAACGAATGCTCTTCTTTGCTGCCAATCCTCAGGTTCAAAAAGCCAGCCCCTTGACCGAATTTCCCTTTGATGATGAGCGAAAATTCGATCCGTTGATGAGATCCCAATCCTCCTCTTTAACTCAATTGAGTTTCTGATATTTATAGGGGGGTTACGGGTGGTAACCACCCCCTTAATCCGCTCCTAAGTGGGGCGGAAATCCCTCAGATCGTGGGGGGAAAACAGTTCCTAGAACTGTTCAGTTCGTGCTTTGAACGAGTCAAACGCTGAGAAATAGCGTTCAGGGTCCGAACTCTGCGTTTTAGGCTGAAAACGCAGAGTTAAGCCTATTTTGGTGGTCGAACGCACGGGCCGCGCATCGTGATGAACTCTGAGACGCAGAGTTGGTGACTGAACGCACAAGCCGCGCAGCGTGATGAACTCTGAGACGCAGAGTTGGTGGTTGAACGCACAGATGAACTCTGAGACGCAGAGTTGGTGGCTGAACGCACAGATGAACTCTGAGACGCAGAGTTGGTGGCTGAACGCACAGATGAACTCTGAGACGCAGAGTTGTTGGCTGAACGCACAGATGAACTCTGAGACGCAGAGTTATCGGCTGAACACGCACAGTTGAGCCTGTAAACGCACAGTTGGCCGTTTTAAAGATTAACTCTGCGTTTTGATGTTGAAAACGCAGAGTTGGGCCGTAGCTCTGTGCGTTTTGATTCTGTAATGCAGAGGCAAACCTTAGGTGGGCTTGGCGAGCTTCAGGCTAAGTCCAATGTTCTGACGAAGTCCGATCTTGTAGACGGACTTCAGAACATGACTTGCTACGAAGAACAGGTCATAACTTTCAAACCGTAAGTCGGAATTGGACGAATTATATATGAAAATCGGCTATCTCGATGAGACGGAGCCGACCAAACTAACCCCATAGGGTTCGGTTTGCGTTCTCAGTTTCGCTAAATTCCTTACGGTTTGAGAGATATCTGCATTTTAATTTGAAGAGACCGTTGATTTGTAGTCTCTTTTGTTAGAGCGTCGTAAAGATCGTCACCTTGTAACTTTCGTCTTGGCTCCTTGAAAATATGAGAGTCGTCGGATTGTAACTCCCGATGTTGATTGTGAAAGCTGTTGAATTAGGGCTTTCATTAGTTGTTGTGAAGGTCGTCAGATTGTAACCTTCTACGTGGAAATCCTCAAATTGTAGCCTTCTGGAAGTCGTCAGATTGTAACTTCCATCATCGGTGTTTGATGGGGGATTAACTATCCATTGTGATTTTTAGACAGCCTACAGAACCCCCTCCGAAGTTTTCGAAAGTTCGCGGTTGACTGGGACGAATTTTCGGAATACTTTGGATCTCAACTCTGATCTTGGAGCTGTTGATTCCTTGTCACAAAGGAGTTGTTCTCTACACTCGCTTCGAAGGCAGCTTGGTTGAAGGGATTTGCCACGCAGGACCTGTGTGAAGGCATGCGCCATAATCCTATTTCTGGAATGTGGGGGTGGACCCTGCATTTTGAACTTGAGACGCGGGTCTGACCTCAACGTTTTGACTTAAGCTATGGAAGTGGCTTCCGTGCATTTTTGACTGAGTCTTAAAGACTTGTCTTTGGTTCATCTGTTTTAAGTCTCGGCTTACGTCCATTAAGCTGATTGACCTTTAAACATGCATATGATTTTTGGCAAACCCTCAGCCATCAACGGATTTGATAAACCTTTACCGACTACCGTTTGAGTCGGGCTAGCATGTGGATTATCTAATTCCGTTCCACATGTAACGTTATGCTAAGAGAATGAACCCTCTTAGACTTGATACTATGATTTTGAATACATAGACTTTGTCATTTTCACGGAAAAAGACTAACCGACGACGTGTGTTAGACGTTGACTTATCCCTATTTAGGATTCGGAATAAAATTCCCCATGCGTGTGAGGCATGGATTTCGGCGTTATTAATAACGACCCGCTACGATGTTGAATACGTAGACTTTTGTCCTTTTTACGGCGAAAGACTAACCGGCAACGTGTGTTAGACGTTGACTTATCCCTATTTAGGATTCGGGATAAAATTCCCCATGCGTGTGAGGCATGGATTTCGGCGTTATTAATAACGACCCACTACGATGTTGAATACGTAGACTTTTGTCCTTTTTACGACGAAAGACTAACCGGCAACGTGTGTTAGACGTTGACTTATCCCTACTTAGGATTCAGGATAAAATTCCCCATGCGTGTGAGGCATGGATTTCGGCGTTATTAATAACGACCCGCTACGATGTTGAATACGTAGACTTTTGTCCTTTTTACGGCGAAAGACTAACCGGCAACGTGTGTTAGACGTTGACTTATCCCTACTTAAGATTCAGGATAAAATTCCCCATGCGTGTGAGGCATGGATTTCGGCGT
>BQKN01057908.1:4906-30917 GCA_022839385.1 Asparagus kiusianus | reverse complement strand
TTTCGGCCGAGCCCTCCAGGTGTTTGCCGTTTCGTTGTTTTCCGGTTTCGCGGTTTATCCGAACTCTGATTTGGCATTCCGGATCTTGATTTGGCAGTAAATCCGCCTTGGTGTTTGAGTTCGAGTCCGCTCCCGATCTTGATTGATGTGGTGGACTCTACGGTTGGATGATTCGTTGATTCATCGACCCGTTAGCTTGATTGGGCACGCGATTAGAATTATTCCGTTGTTTGCGTGCGATTCGTTAACATCGTCGCCTTGTTAATCCTCTTCGTCGCGTCTCACTTGGCTTCGGTGTTGTGGTTTAACGAACATGCTTGGATATATCGCCCGATGGTTCGTTGGTTTGTCGAATCACCGTGTCGAGCTGTGTTAAGGGACCTATAAGCAGTTTTATACGCCTACAGATACGCCCTCCAAAGTATTTCAGCCTCGTTCTTTTATGGACGAGTCTGGAACACTTTGGATATGATT
Organism: Asparagus kiusianus; assembly: GCA_022839385.1. NCBI lineage: Eukaryota > Viridiplantae > Streptophyta > Magnoliopsida > Asparagales > Asparagaceae > Asparagus > Asparagus kiusianus. The sequence goes on along the minus strand of BQKN01057908.1, from coordinate 30,443 downwards.
GTCCCAACCTTCAATCGGTGTAACGGGACTTTGGAATGGCTTCTATTCTTGATTCCTTCAATCCTCCAGGCTATCCGGTGCTTTGTTGAATGTCTGCAAGGGTTCCGGTGCTACATTTATTGTCTGACCGTTGTCAGAATTTTGAACTCGAAGTCAATTCCTGATTTCCTGATTTTTAGCTCGTGTTTGCTTTTTCAACATAGAACCGACCATCGATTGTTGGCGTTGAGTCTTCATTTGCAACGCGTTGTCCGGCGTTTTGACACAGTTTACACTCGTACGTCTGCTGGTGTCTTGAGAAGTAGTTTATAGTCTTATACTTTTCGGAGTGTTGTTGAGTTATCCTTAAGAATGTTTTTTAGAAAAATAATCTCCAGAAACTTCTCAACAAAAATAGGGAATAGTTTATACTCGTATACCTTATTGGAGTACTTTTCAGGTCCGAATGAGTTGAACCGGCCTGATAATGACCCAAAAAGGCAGTAATTAGGCTCAAAAAAAACCTTCCGACCCTTCCAAATATATAGGAGAGGGGTGAATAAATGAGGGACTGAACTGTCGGTCGATCTGAAGTCGTTTCGATACTCGGTTTAGCTCCAATTTGACTTTCGGTTCAAATCTGGTTCAAACTGGTTCAGAACTGGTTCAACCTGGTTCAAGACTGGTTCAACCTGGTTCAAGACTGGTTCAGGACTGGTTTAGCCTGGTTCAGACTAATTCATCTTGGTTTGGTCTGGTTTAGCCTGGTTTGGCCTGGTTCAGCCTCCTTTGAACTGATTTAGTCTGGTCTGATCTGGTTCAACTTGGTTTGATCTGGTTCAGTCTGGTCTGGTCTGGTTCAAGACTGGTTCAACACTATAAAAGAGCCCATTTTTCTTTCTTTTAGGGCCGGCCCCCCCTTCTCCCTTCTTTTGATTTTTTTCTTCCCTCGTGCATCCTTTCTCTTTCAAACCCTAAAATTCATCTAAGATCCACCTTTCCTTTTGATCTTGGACTGAAAAATCCTTCAAAATCTCCATATAAAAAGTTTCTCTCAGGCCCCTCGAGCACGTGGTTCGAGCCTCCTTCAAGATCTGATTTTTATTGGATCCTCGAGCTTTTCTTCAGGTAAATCCTCCATAATTTTGGCATATTTCATGTTTAATTCAGTATATGAATTTGTGGGATTGTTTATGAGGGTTAGGGTTGTGATTTGACGCCCCGAGCTCATGTTTCAGGGGGTAGAATTTGGAGATCTGAGGGGTTTAATTACAATAAAGAGAGGGTAAAATTTTAGGGTTAAAGTTTGTCACCCTAACTAAAATTTTTTGTGTCTGATCCCCTGACTTATTTTGCAGATCATCATGTCGCATATCCCGAGAGGTCAATCCCCTACTGCGTCGGCTGATGACGTGCTTCCCTCGTACACTGGTGAGCTCTCTTTTCGGCGTATTTCGAGATTTGTAGATTAGTCTTTTATCCCCATTTTGTTCTCCTTGGTGAGACAATCGGGAAGAGCCTTGATTCTCCTTGGTGAGGATTGACGCTTTAAAGATAAGTTTTGCTTGGTCAAAACCATATCTCAAAATAAATAAAGGGGGCGTTTTGACGCTGCATTGTGCCTTATAAGGTAGGGATATACCCTATCTTATGAATGCATAATGTGGCCAAATCGTCTCACCCTTTATATGGCAGTGACTCTATCTTACCCATTCGTAAGATGAGTTCAACTTCCTTTTATAACTGAGACTAACAAACGCTTAATTGCTTGTCTCCAGTGGAATATCCCTCTAGAGCGTTCTCATCTCATGCAGTGGACGGGCGTCGTGACGAGTATTATTCGACCTCCGATGATTTTTTACCTATTCCACTTACTTCTTAGTTTGCTTCGGGCACGTTGCCAGAGGTTGCCCAAGTGGTGAAGGAAGGTGGACATCGAGTTCTTCGACAGTTGATTACTGATGCGCCTTTCGTGAAGGATACCAGCTCTGTTCAGCCTCTCAGGAAGACTAACTTTTTATTCGGTGACTCTGTTGAAGACCCTGATGCAGTGTTTATTGGTGCCGAGAAGTGGCTTCATAAAGATGACGAGGGTTTCCTATATTTGCCTAAGATTTCTCGTCACCGTTCATTGACTGAGCTCAGACATCAGGCCGTGACATGGGAGATGTCGTGGCGTTTGACGGAGGAGCATGAGAGCATTCACTGTGGCTATATTACTCATCAGGCAGCTCCTGGTTCGAGCAGGAGTCATATCATTGGATTGCGACCTGGAGTATTGGGGCTGGATACACCGCTGCGTAACGAGTTTCTTGCTTCTGCTTCTACCTTGAAGAATCGTCTCACCGACTTAGGACGGGAGATGCCTGCGTCGCGCCACAGATTCTATGGTTGGGTTCATTCTTCAGACAGGCTTTGGTGGGCTCGTATGACGACCTACGTCTTAAGCCGATGGAGCGAGGAGTTGCACGCTTGTGGTCTATATGCAGCTATTCGTTCCACCATGTATGGTTTACCCGTCAGCGCTAAGCATTTCTTTGCTTTGTACGAGCTCTATAACCCAGATTCGAACACTTTCCTGGCTGGGCACGGAGAGTTGGGCTTGGCTCTCCATGAGATGCACAAGATTTCTGGTTTGCCCATGGGCCAGATGTTATATCAGGAGTACTTTCCCTCTAACCATGAGTTGAGTCTGCTGAAGGATCGCATGCCCAACTGCTATGAGACTTTATGGGATCTCACATGTCACTACCATATTGCTTTGGTGCAGTTTGAGCCTTTAGCGAAGAGGACCAAGTCACAGGTGAGCCTGAAGCAGTTCGCATGTTACTTTTTCAGAAACTTAGAGAGCAATTCTGGTGAGAATATTTGTGAGCTGGCAATGCTTACTCCTTCAGAGGTTAATGGTCTGCTGAAGAAGATTGACGCTCACTCCTATACCATTAGCAGTTCCAAGAGTGGTTTTCCTGCCGGGACCAAGTTTAAATCATTCTTGTGGCATGCGACCGCATCAATTCAGCCGATGACCCTTCTTGCCGGTTACCTCGCCATCTGGTTAAAGAAATGCGTGGTCCCGTATCAGTCCAGTGACATTTTGCCATTGGAAGTGCTCTATCCAGCGGTTCAGCTTGCCTACAAAAAGGAACTTTCGCTTCTTCCGGTGATGGTAGCTAACATTCATCGAGGGCTTCGACAGATTTCTAGTGCTTTTACACAGAAAGAAGGTGTACCGTCGGCTCGGATTCCTCTTATTAAGGTGGAGCTTCCATACACTTATTTGATGGCTTGGTTCGTCCTTCATCGCTCTGATATGATGTCGGTACCTAACACCACAGACCGCTCTGTTCCCCTACTACAGTTATTTAAGAATGGCAGGTGGGAGGGGCGAGGATTCCTTGAAGTCAGGAAGCAGCTACAGGTCCACAAGTATTGGGCATTTTCCACTTGCTTCCCGCAGTTCTTCAGCCGATACGGCGAGTGTTTGATTGATGAGGAGAGGCCGAGGGAGTATCGAACTCATTTAGATATCGGCTGCTTTAATTGGCTAGTGAACATTAGACCGGGTTATCTGACCTTCCGGGTGAGGAATCAGTGTTTCATAGAGCCATATCTACCCTGCCGATTCGCTCGCCAGTTTGGCTATGATCAACTTTATGTCGGGAACCCGCGTTAGCAGCTTCGGACTCATGGCGGTTTGGTAGACGGTCTTCGGGCATGGCTGTGGACTGTGACGGGCTACACTGGTGCTAAGTTCAGTCTCCCGAGTGCTGAGCGTCAGTTAAAGCTCACATTCTTAAGCTGCAGGTGGTTGTTAGTAGCTAACAAACCCGTTCCTATGAAGCCGATTGCGGAGTTAGTGGCTGAGGAAGCTTATCAGGCTGATTCTCGTGCGATTCAGGAAGATGCTCGGTCACAGAGGACGCGGAGCAAGACTCGTCGAATCGACGAAGAAGGAAAAAAGACCTTCAATTCTGCTGAAGAGGTTTCAGGCGGAGATCCTGAAGATTACGAGGAATATTTCGAGCGAGGTTAATCACCCATCTTTTCTCTCTGTCCTCCAGAATTATTAATTTTGACAACTGTTTGATGTTTCAGGGACAGTGGCTGATAAGGAAGAAGAATTCTGTCCTTTTACTCAGGCGAGACCTCCGATTGTTGTCCCAGCTACTAGGCGGAAGAGACTGGCCCACAAGCCACGTGCAGATTCACGAGCATCTGAGATGGATTTGGCTGGTGATGATCCCGCTAGCGACGGAGGTAGCATCTACCCTATAGACCATCCTCTTGATCATTCAGAACTTTTGGCTCATGCTTTTCCATCTCTATATAGGAGAGCGAGGGGAAGGCGAGATGAGTCTCGATCCTGCTCCTCATGATTTTGCATTTTCTGGTGAGCCTGACTTACCACACCAGGTAAAAAAGCCTACAGAAGCTGCCGACGTTAGGGAGACTATCAATGTAGGACCCGATTCAGCGAATCCAGGTACATCTACCATTGGTAATATACCCTTTAGATGGCAAACAAAGGAGTTGAACGATTCAGAATTCGTGCCTCCCTTAATTGTCTCTATGCTTCTTGCTCTTTTAGATAAATTGCAGGGGGCAAACGTGGACCTTGGGAGTAGAGAGGCTAACACATCCGTAAGAGGTAACTCATTTCCATTAGTCGTAGTGTCTTTACTCTTCTCTCGCATTTATATTTTCTTGTGTCAGATTTTTCGACCGATGATTTCGACGAGGAGGGTTTGCTTGTGGACACTCCTATGCTCCACTTCATGTATGGCTCTCCTTAGATTGATGACCAAATGCCTGAAGATATGTTTCTTGAGTCTACACTCCCCAAGAATTCCGAGGATGGTCCTTTTGAAGGTACGTGCCTCTTCTCAGGTTAATTATAGGACTAGCCATTTTTTGACTAATGCAGCTATAATGTGATGAATCTGAAAATTCCGTTTTGTGTTTGACAGAAGCTTTTGTCGAGACTGATCCTGTTGAGCCGGCTGTGAGACCAACTACACCAGTTGATACATCAATAGCGGTTACACCTCCACTACCCCCAGTGACTCAAGGGGAAGAATGTATGAATTAAGCAACTGAGAAATGTCATTTATTTCTTCATCAAGGCTTTTTGACGGATTTCCCCTTTTTTGTGTAGGGTCTTCTTCTCGGCTTCATGTCCTTGTGAAGGAGTTGTTATCAGACAACGATCCTGAGAAGATCGTCATCTGCATAGAAGTTCGCTCCTTCTTCTCCTTCGTGAATACTATGATTGGCAAACTCTTCCACGTCGGACTTTTCCTTCATCAATTTAAGCATTTCCTTGACCCCAGAATAAATTCAATAAGGGATGCAGGATATCCGGATCTGGCGAAGGCTATAATTGATGACCTTGATTGCCTAGAGCACGAGCTTCAGATGTTACGTGAGCTCCGGGATGCAGGTGCCTCTTCATTCATTGCTGCCAATTTGGATGCTCGCTTACAAACATGGCGCGATGCTCGAGTTTTTGCTGAGTTTGAGATTCAGGTGCAGCAGGATCGGGTAGATCGAGTTGAGGCCAACCTTGCTGTTAGATCATCTTCACTTGCCGAGCTTGACTTTTCTATTGCCTCTTGCGAGACCAAGATAGAACAGTTCAGAAGAGGTCTTCGTGAAGAAGAGGAGACTTTGAGTATCCTTCAGATGACGAAGGTACAGGATCAGCAAGCCCACACTGTCTTATCTGAGGAGTTGAAATCCTTGAAGCAGAAGCTGGTCGAGACGGAGGAAGTTGTTGTGAAGACTTTAGCCACCACTGAAGAGTCTGTCAGAGCTGAATTGCAGGATGAGCTTAGGCAAGCTTATGATGAGAAGTTGTCCAAGTTTAGTCAGCAGATTTTTAGCGATGGGCTTGATGTATGATTTCATTTGCTGAATATTTTGACTTTTGATCTTCTTAGTGGAAATGGTTTTATCTTTATCTTTATTATGATTTCTCATTCTGTTTGGAATGATTGACCATAATACTCATAGGATTTTTGGCAAACCCTCAGACCTCAACGGGTTTGATAAGCCTTTACCGACTACCGTTTGAGTCGGGCTAGCATGCGGATTGTCTGAATCCGTTCTGCATGTAACGTTGTGCTAAGAGAGTGAATTCTCCGAGACTTTTGTGCTATGATGTCGAATACATAGGCTTCACCATTTGTTATGGGAATAGGCTACCCGGCGACGCGTGTTGGGCGTTGACTTTAGGATTTTTGGCTAACCCCCAACCTTCAACGGATTTGATTAGCCTTTACCGACTACCGTTTGAGTCGGGCTAGCATATGGATTGTCTAAATCCGTTCCGCATGTAACGTTGTGCTAAGAGAGTGAATTCTCTGAGACTCGTCGCTACGACTTCGAATACGTAGACTTCACCATTGTTACGGGAATAGGCTACCCGGCAGCGTGTATTAGACACTGACTTATCCCTACTTAGGCTTCGGGATAAAGGTCCCCAGAATCAGGTTCTGGTGTCTTCTTGGACAGTAAAAGACTAACCTGGCGACGCGTGTTAGGCGTCGACATATCCTTTCTTAGGATTCAAGATGAAATTCCCCATGCGTGTAAGGCATGGATTTTGGTGTTATTAATAACAACCTGCCACAATGTTGAATATGTGGGCGGGTGTTCTTTTTAACGGTTAAGAACTAACCAGTAGCGCGGGTTAGGCGCAGACTTATCCCTGCTTAGGTTTTAGGATAGGATACCCCAGAATTGAACTCTGGTATCTTTTTCTACGGAGAATGACTAAACCGGAAGCGCGTGTTAGGCGCAGACTTATCCCTGCTTAGGATTCGGGATAAACTTCCTAGGATGAATCCTAGATTGATAAATTCTTGGAAAAGGTTGGTGTGGGAAAGGAAGAATTTTATATTCTATTTCCCGGCCTTCTTTTAGGGTGAAGGCGAACCTGAATACAAGGAAGGAAGAATTTTATATTCTATTCCTTGATTCTGGAAAGGAAAAATTTTATATTCTGTTTCCAGCGCAAAAGAAACTAAAAGTGGGATCTCCACTCCGAGAATCTGGAAGATCTAGATAAACTTACCTTTTATAGGATTTGTTATCTAGCCTGAAGATGAGTTTTTCGTTTATCGAAATGAAATTTCAACTTCGATTATAACCATGAGGAGGTTTAACCAAAGATATAAAGAAGGGAGTTCTTTCGTTTATCGAAAGGGGACTCTGAACTGAAAGTGGTCATCTTGTTCGTGGAAAGAATCAAGTGGGGATTTGTTGGTGGCTTGGGCCAGAAAGACACTTTTGGTGGGCTCACTGTCAATTAAAATTGATCAGTGAGGGATTTTGATGGTGAAAATGATTTTGGGTTATCCTCTAGAATATTAGGTGTAATATTCTTCAAGGAACTTCCCGGTAAATGGGTTATCCTGAATGTACTAGGGATAGTACTTTTTCAGGAACTTCTCATTTATTGGCATTAATTGCCTGACGCCCTCTTGAGTAATCAGGCGATATGCGCCGTTTGAGTAGACTGTGTCTATCACAAACGATCCTTCCCATTTGGGTTCAAATTTACCTTTCTTCTTGGAGTTGAGGATTATCGGTCGGCGAGCAGCGAGGACCAGATCTCCTTCCTTGAAGCTTCTCTGTTGGACTTTTTTGTTAAAAGCCCTAAATATTCTGGCTTGATAAAACTCAATGTGTTGTTGAGCTTCCAAGCGCTTTTCATCCAACATTTCGAGTTCTTCGAGACGTTTCTGATGTTGTTCTTCCGTCGTCATCTCAGTTGCGAGAGCGATCCGAAGGTGATACGGGTGTATCTTCTCTTCGGAAAAATGATCCTCATGGGAGCTTGAGGATAGGTGATTCTCATGATATCTTGGGAATAGACACGTGGTTGGAGCCATAGAGGACGGGAAAGAAGTCAGAAGGAGAAAAAACGCAGAAGATCAGGAAAACAGGGTGGAGCTCTGGCCGGTCGACCGCGGCACCCATGCCGGTCGACCGAAAGACCTGCACGCGGCAGGTTTGGAGACGATCTCTGGCCGGTCGACCGGGCCAGGATTGGCGGTCGACCGGATCGCGATATTTGGCTTTCCTGGTTCGTTTTGGATTCTGTTTTGACAGGGATTCCTGATCCTTTTGGGCTTGTTTATTTACAAGATTGCCACCACGTTGTAAACCCTATAAATAGGGATTGTTTAGGGTTCTAAAGAAGGAGGTTAGAGGCCAAGATGTAGTCCTAAGAGTTTTAGGTCTAAGTGAGATCCTAATCAAAGGATTAGGGTTTAGATATGAGGGTTTGTAATCAGACCTAAGGGAAAGAGAAATTCTAATGCTTCTCGTCATCCGGGTGCATCTTGATTTGGTTATATCCTGAAAAGCCATCCATAAAAGACATTCTCTCAAATCCACATGTATTGTCGATGATGACGTCCGTGATTGGGAGAGGAAAGTCGTCTTTTGGACATGCCGCATTCAGGTCCCTGAAGTCGATGCAAATCCTGATTTTACCATTCTTCTTCATGACGGGAACAATATTGGCTAGCCAGTCTGGATGTTGCTCCTCTCGGATAAATCTTGAGTCGATCAATTTCTTAACCTCTACCTCAATGGCTTCCATAATCTGCGGACGAAACCGTCTTTGCTGTTGTTTGACAGGTTTCGCATCCGACTTGATATCGAGACGGTGCATTGCCACATTGGGGTCGAGCTCTGGCATGTCTTCATAGTTCCAAGCGAAGACGTCAATATATTCCCTGATGAGAGCAATGAATTCCTCCTTCTCATTTGAGGAAAGACTATCGCTGATGAATATAGGCTTTGGGTTGGCCTCGTCACCCATGTTAATTTGGACTATTTTATCTTCAGTGGGGGGTTCCCTCTGTTCAAACCTATCACCGTACTGCATGTTCAGGTGATGAACCCATGGGTCTTCCTATGTTGGCATTTGATCGTCGTCCTCCATTGTGGATGGATCAGCTGTAGCCATGTTCGTCATTAGAGCTTTGCATACTTCCCCAAGACTTGTATCGGAATCCCATTCCAAGGAATTTGACGAGCACCCATCTTTGTATTGCTCAGATGATTGGTTATTGATTAACCAGCAACATTCGTCTTCTGAAGAAGAGACATACCCTAATCCTCGTCTGAATTTATAATAATCATCCGGTTTCCCTTTTGGTATATGCCGCTTTGGCTGGAATACGAAAACCTCGATCGAAGTATAAACCTTCTCCGAGTGTGAAATTATATCCCTGTTTTTCCATGAGCTTGCGTGCTTCCGGACTATACTTAGATAAATGTCGACCAGGTTTGTCGTCATTCTCATCTTCTCTTAAGAAATGATCTGGTAATGGAAAACTCTCTTTTTTACCGTAAATCACTTCTTTTTCACCTCCTACTTTGGCAGGGACAATCAGGGTTGTTCCGAAAGAATGCTGGAGGTGTTTCTTTGTTATATAGGACGATCGAAGCGGCGTATATAAATCGGGATTATCATACAATCCCTTTATTGCATCATCAAGAGACAGTGAGTACTCTAAATCATCATTTATTTCATTATTGGCAAGTTGCCAGTTACAACTACCATCTGACGATTGTTCATCGTCAAGATTGATTACCAAGGGTACAATGTCGTTTAAAACAAAACCTCCATCGTAATCAAGTCCGGCTTCGGTATCAGCTTCTTCTCCGCTGTCCGTGCCCTGAGTCGATGATTCAGTATCGGATTCGTTACCATAAAGGAGAGAATCAGTGAAATAATTCTCAAACCCTTTGAATGGTTGCTTATCCGCGACCACCGTCCTAACCTTACCATCAGTGTCGACATATTTCAAACACTGATGGAGAGTGGAGGGGATTATAACGTTACTATGGATCCAGGGTCGACCCAATAGTAAGTTATATGAAGTCTCGGCATCAATCACATAACATGTGACTTCCGTCTTCAAATCACCCATTTGATATTTTATCCGGATCTTACCCAAGGGTCTTGACCCGCTAGTATTGAATCCGTAGATAACAGTGTCTGTGGATGCCAACTTACTCACTGGAATGCCGAGGCTATGCATCAAGCGAAGCGGCATAATACTCATAGCGGAACCCGGATCCACCTGGATTCAGTTGACTTCGCTGGAGCCAATGTACCCAATGAAATATAGGGGTCGATCATGGTTCGAATTCTTCGTCTGCATATCTTCTTTGGTGAAGGTAATGTAGGGAAGGTTTTTAGCCGCTATATTGTAGTGTTGAATTAACAGTTCTGGCTCTTCAGGTATCGGCTTGATCTGAGTAAGGAACACTTCTGAATTGGCCAAGGCTTCTTGCAAGGCTTCCCTGGTTTCTTTAGACAACCGTAGCAACTCATACAATGTTATCCGCGCTGGAATGTTAGCTAGTTGAGCCATGATATCGAAGATGCGCGGAGTGTTCGAGCTCTCCGGTTTATCTCTTCCAATCGGACGATTGAAACAAGACTGCCTCGGATTCTGAACCTCCTGGGACTTCTTTTCTTTCTGTTTATCAACCGGCTGTCGTCGAGCGTCTTCAACCGGTCTAGGAGCCGTAATCACCCCCAGTTCTGTGAGAGTTTTGGCTGGTCCCCGTTTAGTCACCCCCTGCTCAGCTAACTGATCACTAGGTGATGGATAGTTGAAGTGATACTGATTTCCGCTTCTGGTGGCAAAAACTTCTTGTTCTTCTTCGGAGAGCGGGAAGGTAGGAGCTTCATCACCATCCTCTTCGAAGATCGCGGAAGTAGCATTGCAGGACTTGCCTTTACCCTTTCTGGTCGAGGAAGTCGTCCACTGATCGTCTTTAATAAGATCAGGATGGACCCAGAGGATTTCGCCGTTTGGGGCTGTGTGCGGCACAAGTCCTTTTTGGCGTTGTCCGTATGGGTCGTCGTTTACCGTCTTCATTCCTACTTTGGTGATGCGTTTTGGTTCAAACCATGCTGTGGGTACTGATCCAAAGCTAATTGATACTACATTTGCTCCTACATTCTTGGGCGGCTTTGGGGTTATGACACCTACATCAATTAACGCCTGGATTTTATCCTTGAGATGGTAGCATGACCTTGTAGGGTGATGGACCGCTCTATGGTATGCGTAATACTTCGGATCCGTTACTTTGCTGGCTCCTTCTTGATCCACGATCGCCGACAGCTGGATTTTGTTATTTTTCAACAGGTACTTAAAGATGACGGGAACTTCATCATCTTTGAAGGAGTAAACTTTAGGAAATCTTGGCTCAGAAGATTTCTGCTTCTGAGGTCGTTGTCGCCATTACGACTGCGATTGTTATGGTGCTTGTTGTTGCGGCTGTTGCTGAGGTTGCAATTGGAAAGTTTGATTAGTATCAACTGCATTAGCATGTGCCTTACCTTTCCCCCGTGGGACGAAATTTTGTGCTGGAGCATTCGTCGCCTGTTAGCCTCTCCCCGCCTTCTTCCTTCTGAGGAATCGCTCGGTTTGCTCTCCTTGAACCTTCAAATCCTTCCATGTTTTGGACGGTGCTGTCCCCATTGCTTCCAACACGTCCAATGTGAGGTTGTTGTGGCAAGTTTGGAGAATGAATTCCTCAGTGATCGGGTCCCGACAGTTCATCGCCTTGTTCCGGAACCTTTTGACGAAGGTATCAACTAATTCCCCGTCTTTCTGTTTCTCGTCAAGCAACGACCCGATGGATATCTCGGTGTCGTCGTCGAAGAAGTTGGTGAGGAATTTAGTCTTCATGTCGCCCCAGCTATTCACACTTCCTGGCTTGAGGCGGCGATACCAATCGAAGGCGGCTCCACAAAGAGTGCCAACGAAGGACCGTACCATCAGAGGCTCATTACCAGAGATAACCCCTAGGTGTGATTTAAAGTAAATTAAATGCTGAGTGGGTGAACCCTTCCCATCAAACGGCGTGAAGTTAATTAGATTGAACTTCGCCGGATACGGGATTGATTCCCATTCTCTTGGGTATGGACAAGGAATGCCCGTCTTCTTCATCTCTTGAGTGGAAATCAACATATTGATTTTGCTCTCGAGGTTTTTAATCTTCATGCTTTCACCTGTATTTTCGTTAGCATTCTCGTTACCACCCCCTGCATTGACGGGAGGATTATTGGCATTATGAGCTTCATTCGCACCTGTGTCCTCATCTTCCTGATTAACCTGGTTGCGACGACTTGGTTCGCCTTGCTGGTTTGTCAGTGCTTGGATTTGTTGGTCATGTATTTCTCTCATATTCTGCATGGCCATCTGCATTTCGAACCTGAAGCTCTCCTGTTGTTTGGCCATGGCTTCTTCGAGCATTTTAGCCACTTGTTCTGCACTTATCATAAGTAACTCGCGGGGTTGTCCCTCGCTGGATACTGTATTATCTGATGCGACTGCAGAGCCGGCATCCGATTCTTCATCTTCTAAAGGTAATCTTGTCCGAATCCTACCATAAGTTGCTCGTATGATGGCTCCAGACTGCAGACGGGTTACACGCCGGGGTACTTCCGGAATCGACTCAGGATTATCCTGTGTCGATGTCCCTTTGCTGGTCATATTAGTGGTGACCCTCGGAAATTCTCCATCTTCAACTACCATTCTTCTTCGTCGGAAACGCCTAGGCCTTGGTTTTGGCGTTTCGGTACTGAGCCTTTCGAAAACCGAAGTTCTTTCGGGGACTGTCTTGATGTAGTTGCACTCAGACAATACTGCTCGAATGAGTTTGGAATAGGGGCACTGAGTTTCTAGTTTTCGAGGACTCATTTTCCTGGTTTTACTCGTACCCCCAACACGATAGTACAACTCGTCGGTTTGAAGGTCGGAGTAACCTATCGTGTGTTGGCACGACTTCTCAGGTATAACGCTATCATCATCAGACGACAACGTTTCCTTCTGAGGACGAATTGCCTTCTTTGGGCTTTCAAGAGTCACGCGTCTCAACACGTGCCTTTGTAGGCGTGAGTTTTCGGCGGGCTCCTGGACTTCAATGCGCAAACTGGTGCTCGTAGTTTCCATGAACTCCTTGTCATGTTGAGGGTGGCGGCGAACCCCAGCATGTTGAGTCATTCGGGGCTTCTTTATTGGGCCCAAACGTTCTTGAACTGGAGCTTTGCATCGCTTATCGGGAAGTGGACCAAGGCGCTCCAAAACTGACCTCCTTCTTCGGGATGGTCCTGCGGGATCTCCCGGAGTAGCTACGGGAATTATCGGCGATTTAGGTTGGTTCGCCGGAGGTTGAACTTTTGCTGAAGGCTGCAATGGTTGCTTTTTAGCCTGAATCGCCGCTTCAGACTTCGGCATCCATACTTGGCGGGTCGGCGGCGGCTTTTTGGCCACTTCCTTCTACAGTCTTCTGCGGGCTTCTTGGACTTGAGCACGTGCCTGCGCTGACAGTGCGCGGCGCTTGCGAATGCGCTCATCCAGTGTTGAACGATTCCGTTTGACACGGATCCATTCATTCGTTGGCGGCTTGGAGGAGCTGCCATTCATTGGTTGTTGAGGCTGTTTGCCTCTCCTGTTCTTCAAATCCGCGTTATAGCGGATTCCGTCAGTGGACTCCATCGCCTTTACTAATTGCCGCACCAGGCGTTGACGTCGCCTCTGGCGGGCTCTTTTTGAAAGAGTCGCTACGCCTTCAGCGACGGAGGAATTAGCCAGAACAGATCTGACCTGGTTGGAGGTTGGTGGAACTTCACCCGATGCAACTTCGACATCAATCGGGGTGAGATCTTTGTTGGTATTCTCCACTTCTTCATACCAACGGACTTTTCTCCTGGAGGAGAACTTCTGAGATTTCTTGGACTTGCGGGGGGAGGTGGATCCGGACGAGGATGATAAATACTCCTCGAACTTTTGTTGGTCGAATTCATACTCGACCTCCTCCTCGACCGGGATTGAGATTCGCGACTACGACGCAACGATCTCGGCAGCGAGATCGGTGGCTCCTACTGTGGTCGCCAGATTGTTCACGGGAAAAATTGTTTTCATTGATGTCATTGTTTTCTTGAGCAACAATTTATCGATTACAAAAGATCCGGTCTTTTTATAAGATCCGGTTACAACAAAATCAAAGAAAAATCTAAAAAAAAAGATTACAACTTTCCTTTTTTGTGGAACAAATCGCAAGATCCTGTTTTGCGGTCTCTCGCTTGTGTGGGTTCTTCGCCTGCGCCGGGGTTAATCCGTGGACCACCGCATGATCTTGATCCGGTCAGATCTACATGGTATGATGGGTGTTATTTTACAAAGGAAATAACAGCCGAGGGGATTATTTTACCAAGGAAATAATAGCCTCAAGTAATCGAAATCGACTAAGCAAAATCGATACTCTTCTCGGGATCAAAAACCAAGCTTTGATCCGGAGGATAACCGTGTAGATCTCAGATCTGATCTCTCTCGAACTCCTGCCTTGTTTGGTGTGGATGATAGCCAAGAACCAGATCTGAAAAGTTTAAGTCTTCAAAGCTTCAAAACTCCGAGGTTTAGATCTTAATCCAGCAGAGCTTCGCCTCAAAAGTTCACCAAAATTCCAACCTCTCAAACAATGAGCCTAGGGGTCTATTTATAGGCTCCTCAAACCAGATCTGGGCTCAGATCTGGGCCCAGATCTGGTGGCTCGGCCAGGTGGCTCGGCCACCTAGGTGGCTCGGCTTTGGCCGAGCCACCTCTTGGTGGCTCGGTGAGCCACCTAGGTGGCTCGGCTTTGGCCGAGCCACCTAGGAGTGGCTCGGTTTCGGCCAAGCCCTCCAGGTGTTTGCTGTTTCGTCGTTTTCCGGTTTCGCGGTTTATTCGAACTCTGATTTGGCGTTCCGAATCTTGATTTGGCAGTAAATCCGCCTTGGTGTTCGAGTTCGAGTCCGCTCCCGATCTTGATTGATGTGGTGGACTCTACGGTTGGATGATTCGTTGATTCATCGACCCGTTAGCTTGATTGGGCACGCGATTGGAATTATTCCGTTGTTTGCGTGCGATTCGTTAACATCGTCGCCTTGTTAATCCTCTTCGTCGCGTCTCACTTGGCTTCGGTGTTGTAGTTTAACGAACATGCTTGGATATATCTCCCGATGGTTCGTTGGTTTGTCGAATCGCCGTGTCGAGCTGTGTTAAGGGACCTATAAGCAGTTTTATACGCCTACAAGATCATGCAGGTCTTAGGAATCCCTATGCACCGGTTGAACACTACCCAGACCACCATCTTCGGGTTTAATACAAACAGCACTCGGCCCCTGGGGAAGATCAAACTCAGATGCCAAATTGGAGACCTTAAGTCCGAAGTGACCTGTTACATAATAGATGCGGACACGTCCTACAATCTTTTGCTAGGACGACCATGGATAAACGCAAACCGCATTGTCCCATCTACTCTACATCAGGTCATGAAATATGCCAATGATGAGGGAGAAGTTCAAACACTAATTGCGGAGAAATATCCCTTCAGAGGAGTGGAAAACTTTCACACCGACTCCGTCTTCTACCTAGAATCCCAGGAGAAAGAAGAGGTGGACAGCGGCAATGAAGCCGACATTGAACCAGATCCTGAAGAAGATTGCCCGTGGGAACTGAATCTAGATGTAATGGGTCAGGATGAGAGTAATAATAATGTACCGAGCGAGGGTGAATGGTGCATTAATGAAGATTTTATTTTTGCGTACTTGTCTGATGTGTCCTCTAAAAATGAACAAATAGAGAATGACCATAATGCAGGTACCAACCCTTGGCATACATTATGTGCACAGACATCTCTCACGTTGCTAATCAAGTCATCATTCGCTTCAGATAAAGAAGTAGAAGATGCACAGAAGGCTTTCTTTAAAGTCCCGTCCAAAAGGAAAGGGCAGAGGCCGATCTACTTCGGTAAAGTTAAACCTGAATCACTCAAACGAGGAAGTTCGGAAGAAGATGATGGGGCTCCTCAATTCCATTACCATGAACCTAATTCCGTCCAATTAATGAGACGAATGGGGTATGAATTTGGTAAAAAACAGGGTCTCAACTTCGGGAAAGGTAGACGAACACCAATTCGGATGTCTCTAACCCCCGAAGGGAAACCCCCAGATTATTACCAAAAAATCAGAAGAGGCTTAGGTTATGTCACACCTCCCTCTGTTCCAGAAACTAAAATCAGTAACTATCTACGACGGGATCATTCATCCGGAACATCTTCCTGGGAGTCTGACGTTAGCGTCAGACCTTTCTTTAAAAGATTGACTGTGAACATGGTTTCAACTAGTCACCCAAATGAAGATGCAGGGGGTGATGAAGGGTTAATTGAATCAACCAATGACCCATGGATCAAACGTCTTAACATCTTATAGGATATGCGTTTCGAACAACGCGAGCCACCCACTGAAGATAACGTAATCCAGGTCAACATGGGAGATGAATCTGACCCCAAACCAATTTTCATAAGCGAAAGCTTATCACCATCTGAGAAAGAGGATCTTATATCTCTCATCCGATGATATATAGATGTCTTTGCTTGGAATTATGAAGACATGCCGGGTCTCGATCCAAAAGTGGCCATGCATCGTCTCAACATCGATCCGGATGCCAAACCCGTTAAACAACAGCAACGCCGATTTCGTCCAGAGATCATGGAAGCAATTGAGTCTGAAGTGAAAAAGCTTATAGACTCAGGCTTTATCAGAGAGGAACAACACCCGGACTGGGTGGCCAATATTGTTCCCGTGCCTAAGAAAAACGGTAAGGTTCGTATATGCATCGACTTCCGCGATCTCAATGCAGCTTGTCCGAAAGACGAATTCCCGCTTCCTATCACGGATGTTATGATTGATAACACCTGCGGATATGAAAGGATGTCTTTCATGGATGGATTCTCCGGGTACAATCAAATCAAGATGTATCCTGAAGACAAAAAGCATACTGCATTCAGAACACCGCTGGGGGTGTATTACTACACAGTGATGCCCTTCGGCCTGAAAAACGCAGGTACAACTTACCAACGTGCGATGAATACTATCTTCCACGAACATCTACGTAAGAAGATAGAGTGATACGTTGATGACATAGCGGTGAAAAGTGAACGTAAGAATGATCATCTTGTAGATTTGAAGACGATGTTCGAAATCATGCGGACACATCAGCTGAAGATGAACCCGACGAAGTCGTTTCTCGGAGTATCAAGTGGAAAATTCCTAGGATTTATTATCACGTCCAAGGGAATTTCTCTGGATCCAGAGAAGGTGCGCGCCATCCAAGACATGCTACCGCCGAAGAATCTCAAAGAGCTCAGAGGTCTGTAAGGCAGATTGGCATACATCCGAAGATTTATATCTAATCTCTCGGGGCGCTGCCAACCTTTCTCAAAGCTTATGAAGAAAGGCGTGTCCTTTTTCTGGGATGAAGAATGCCAAAAAGCGTTCGAGGAGATTAAGAGATATCTCACTCAACCGCCAGTTCTCGTGGCCCCGATATCAGGAAAACCATTCCTATTATATGTGAGGGCTATGGAACATTCTCTTGGAGCTTTATTGGCCCAGAACGATGATCAGGGTCAAGAGCAAGCCATCTATTATTTAAGCAGAACCATGATGGGAGCCGAACACCGGTATAATCCGGTCGAAAAAGAATGTCTCGCTTTGGTATTCGCAGTTCAAAAGATGCGACATTACCTAGTCGGACAAACGATTCACGTCATCTCTAAAGTGAACCCCTTGAGGGTGCTGATGACGAAACCATCATCTTTAAATTGCCGACTCGCAAAATGGGCCATTCTCTTATCACAATACGACATGCAATTCATGCCCCAAAAGGCAGTCAATGGTCAAGCATTGGCAGACTTCTTAGCCGATCATCCGGTGCCAGGGACATCTAAATTGTATGAAGAATTGCCCGATGAAGTCGCCGAAGCTTGTGTCACTCGAGAATCTACACAAGTGTGGAAATTATTCTTCGACTGTGCGTCCAGAGCAAACCCTCATGGAGCAATTACCGCGGGAGTAGGAGTGGTGTTCGTCTCTCCGAACGGTCACGTAATCCCAAGAGGATTTTCCCTAATCGAACCTTGCACCAACAATGTAGCTGAGTATAATGCTCTGCTACTAGGGATGTAACTGGCCAAAGAACTTAATATTCGGTATCTTGAGGCTTATGGTGACTCTCAGCTCATTGTAAATCAAGTCCGAGGGGAATATGAAGTACGTCATGAGGACCTAATCCCGTATTACTTCGCAGTGCTAAAGCAAGCTAAGAAGTTCGAAGGATTCTTTATTGAATACATTCCACGAGCTCAGAACGCTTATGCAGATGCTTTAGCCTCATTGGCAACTTCACTGGCATTATCGCCAGGGGCCGAAACAACGATCCCAGTCACAGGACGTGAACTATACTGCTCCAAGATTCCTATGGAGGGAAGCTCAGACAAGACAATGACAGGAGAGGTCTGTACAACCTCCATGGAGCTCGAATCTAGAGATTGGCGATTTCCATACATCGACTACATCCTGTACGGAATTTTACCCGACGATCCTAAAGAAGCGGCCGCCATCAAGCGGAAGGCTCTCCGATGCTATTATGATGCAGTCTCTCAAGTACTGTATCGTAAATCACATGATGGAGTTTTACTTCGATGCCTCTCTCGGAAGGAAGCAAAAGAGGCCCTCAAAGAAGCTCATGACGGAATGTCCGGAGCCCATCAACCCGGAGCTAAATTAGGAGATCGCCTCCGTCGAATTGGCTATTATTGGCCAAAGATGTTCTCAGACGCGGTTGACTACGCTAAATGTTGTCATGCATGTCAAATTCATAGGGATTTCATCCACCAAGCACCTGCGAACTTACATCCCACATCTGTATCCTGGCCATTCGAAGTGTGGGGCATGGATATCGTGGGACCAATTTCTCCTCCGACCTCCAAAGGACACCGGTTCATCCTGGCTGTGACCTACTATTTCTCCAAGTGGGTGGAGGCAATCCTGTTGAAAGAAGTCAAGACTTCAAACGTAATCAAGTTCATCAAACATCATGTCATCTACCGTTTTGGAGTCCCGAGACGAATAGTTCACGACAACGGGACACAATTCGTCAGTTTTGGGTTTCAGAGATTTTGTGATAAATTCAGAATCCAGAGTGTCGCATCTACGGCATATTATCCGCCAGCAAATGGTCTTGCAGAAGCTTTCAACAAAACTATAGTGAAGCTTCTCAAAAAATTCGTTTCCAAGAGCCGACGCGATTGGGATGAAAGACTCGGTGAATGTCTGTGGGCTTACCGTACGATAGTGAGGACCCCTACGAGAGCTACACCATTCTCTCTGGTATACGGCTGCGAAGCTGTATTGCCATTAGAGATCCAGATCCCTTCTCTGAGAGTTGCAGTCACAACTGGACTAACAGAGGAAGAAAAACATCAACGACGCCTGTAAGAACTTGTAGCCCTAGACGATAAACGACTTCAAGCTCAGCAGCAGATCGAATTGTATCAAGCTCGGATTTCCAAAGCCTACAACAAAAAGGTTAAGGAACGAATTTTCAAAAAGGGCGATTTGGTTTTGGCCAACAGACGACCCATGGTGATGACACACAAAACCAAAGGGAAGTTCAATCCTAAATAGGAAGGGCCCTTCGTAATAGATTCAGTCTATTCGAGCGGAGCATATCGCCTCATCAATCAAAAGGGAGACAGGCTCATGATGCCAATTAATGGAAAATTCCTAAAGAGATATTTCCCATAAATCATGTAGCCCCCTAAACCCCAGCTAAATCAGGCTGGGGGTTGCCTATCTATAGTGTAATTCTGTTTGTATTTCGTCATGTTAACATTACACCTCTGACGATTAAAATTTTCTGAAACTATTCTAAGTAGTAATAAAGAGAATTTTGTTTTCATGCTAAGTTAACATTACACTTACAGCATTTGCATTACTTTCCATTGTCTTGAATCAGATTTCAACAAAAGAGATGATGAAAACCAAAATGATATCATTTCCATTCAATATTGTCAATTTGAACACAAAGGTGAAAACAATCGAAAGGAAAATGATACAAATTTATTCCTCCACCAAAAGCAGTGCAAATCCTAAGCATCGGGACTCATCAGTCTAAAAGACTTGAGTTTAGATTTCAGCGCTGATATATTCTCCTCGCGAGCCTTTCTGATTTCTTCAGTTATCTTGCTCTTGAGCTCCTCTTCATTAGGCGTTGCTTCTGCAATCTCTCGCCGAAGCTTATCGGCAGTAACAATTTCATCGCAATAGCATTTGAAAAGTTCGTCATAGTAAACAGCTAACCCTTTTAAAACTTCCATATCACCAGCTAGTTGAGCATTTATCTGAGGTAGTGTAGGCATCAAAAATTGCCGATAGGTCCCCACTCACAGCTCGGTGTTAACGATCGACGATTGGACATCGCTACCCAGTTCACAAGAGCTCAAATGACGCCGGTGAGCGACTAAAGCAAACCGACAGATTACGTGAGCCGACAGAACGTCAGAACCACGAGAATACGGGTTGACCGAAAACCCCGCGATCACCGCGATTGGACCAACGCCCGCTGTGCCCCAATCACCCCACGGATAATCTAACCATCGGGGCCTACAGAGCTCGCCGGCACGATTCCAACGCATCCGAAATCACTCAAATCCGAGTTCGGACGAAAAGTCAACGGCGAGTCAACGGCAGAACAACGGTACGACCCCGGGCCGAACCGGGGACACCCAAACAGGTCTCGGCAGGCTCGAGACACCCCCAAGGGGTCACCCCCAAGGGGTGTCTCGGCCACAGCCGAGACACCCCAAGGGGGGTGTCTCTCCACTTGGGGTGTCCATATGACCCCTATGCTCTCCCATTAGGCTATAAATAGCCCCCTTAGCCCTCCATTTAGAGGGGCTCTTGATTTTGCTCTGATTTAGCCTTGCTTTGGAGAGAAGAATTTCCGGTCTTGGGATTATCCTCGAGATCTGAAATTTCGAAGCTTAGAGCGGCGAAGCCCTGCCGGATCGAGTAGTCTCCATCGTCATTCACCCCCTTTCCTTAGTGTTGCTCCTTAGCGGTGACACTAAGAAGAGCTATTATCTCGTTTTAGCCGAGATATACGCTTATAACCTCTAGATCTTGCGCGGATCGACGAGGTTCTGCTTCTATATCCCACGCGGATAGACGAAGCTCTGCCGGATTTTCCCGGAAGGATCTTGAAGAGTCGGCGGTCCACGGACATCGACGTCCCCGTCACAGGCCAACAACCCACGCAAGCGAGACCGAACCAGAACGGGCTCTCGTGTTTATTTTCGTTTAAGTTGTAACTCCTTTGTTTTCATTTTATACTGTTGTAACGCTCGAAGTTGTAACAGATACCGAATCAATGAAAACAGCAACTTTTACCGGAAACAAGCTGGCGACCACAGTGGGAGCCACCGATCACGCTGCCGAGATCGGAGTGACGCAACCGGCCTTCAAGATCCGGGTGAATGAAGAGGTCGAGTACGAGTTCGACCAGCAGAAGTATGAAGAGTACCTCTCCTCCTCCTCCTCCTCCAGATCCGCCTCTCCGCATCGACGCAGGAAGAACCCATCTCCAAAAAGGGCTTGCGGGATCTCCAACTCCTCAATTCAAGACCCCGCCGTCGCTGCTGCTACACTTGCACCACACAACGGCCTTGCGTCGATCAGTGTGGTCAAGAACGTAGATCCAACAGTGCCAAAGGCAATGGGTGATGCTGCTCCAACTCCATCAAAAAGGGCGATCCAAAGACGCCGCCAACAGCTCGCCAGGGCTAAGGAGTCGAAAGATGGAGTGCGCTATGCGGAGGATCTGAAGTCGAGGCAGCGACAAGAGCAACGGCAAGCAATCAACCTCCCCTCCAAAACAGAAGCAAGTGAGTGGATCCGCGTCAAGAGGAACCGCTCCACGCTCGAGGAGCGAATCAAGAAGCGCCGCGCTCTACTCGCACATGCCCGGCTCCTCCTGAAGAAGGCAGAGGAGATGCAGCAAGAAACGGTGGTCAAGACACTGTCCAAAGGCAAATTGGTGTGGGTTCCTAAATCGACACCAACTCCTCCAGCAAAGAAGGGCAAGATTATCGCCCAGAGTTCAACCAAATCAGAGTCTACTCCTCCTGTACCGGCACCCTCAACAGGGCCAGGTAAAAAAGGGGATCATTCAAGATCCCAGGTTCCTTTGACGAGTCGCCTCGGTCCCTTACCGGAGAACCGAGGAAGAATACCCGTCAAAGAACGGCTGGGACCATTGAAAGGTCCCCAAGTTAAAAACCAGACCGGGGGTCGAATCAATCCCCCCAAGAAAGATGAAAAAGGGAAAGCCCCTATCACCGACCGCACTGAGTTGCGAGTCGAACTAAAAGAGCCCGTTCGATTTCTACGCTCCCAAAAGCGTAAAATTGAACGGGCCACTCTTGAAAAATCTAACCAAGTTTTGCATTCCCAAAGGGAAACACTCTCGTCTGAGGATGAGCGTGTTATACCAAGGGACACCTACCAACACTCTGTAGGTTGCTCCAGCTATCAAGCTGATGAGCTGTACTACAGGGCCGGGGGTGTGGGAAAATCTCGAAAGAGATACATGCAGGATATGGAGTCCCGCTGCCCGTGTGCCAACATTATCAAGGCAGTGCTGTCCGAGTGTTGCTGTGCTCAGACCCCAATAAGAATCTCGGTGTTCGAGAGACTCTCCAAGCCGAAACGTTTCCACAAGAAGAAACCGCTCTGCCGAGAGGATGAATACTCAAAAGTGTCAGTCAACATGACCGGCAGAGGGGGATCAACACCACGTCTCAACTTGGATCAGCTTGCCGAAGCATCCCGATGCATGACGTGGTTACGGTCGGGAACCATCAAGCGAAAGAATTACCCAAGAGTACATAAGGGACTTTCCCTAGAAGAAGAAGAATCAGATGCTGATTCTGATACCTGCTCCGCCATCGCATCCGACGACACAACTTCAAGTGCGGGCCAACCTTATGAATCGCTCATGATCAGCGCCGAACAAGTGTCGAAGATACTTGAAGAAGCCCTGGCCAAGCAAAAGGAGAGCTTCAAATTTGAAATGGAGATGGCCATGCAGCGGATGAGGGAGATGCACGATCAACAGATCGCGGCAATGACGGTTCACCAAGGAGAACCGAGTCAACGCAATCCGGAGGAGCATGAACGGGAAGGGGATAATGTCAACGTCCCTCCTGTCAACACCAACACTGGGGGTGGTCCCGCAGAGGATAATGCAAAAGAGGACCATATCACCTCACCTCGAAGCCACTCAAAGACCGAGACAAGTGAGGACAGGAAGATGAAAGACTTGGAGAGCAAAATCAATGCGCTGATGAGTGCTCAAGAGGTAAAAAGGTCTGGTATACCCTGCCCCTATCCAAGGGAGTGGGAATCAATCCCATATCCGGCAAAGTTTAATCTGATTAACTTTATGCCGTTTGATGGGAAGGGTTCCCCTACCCAGCATTTAATCTACTTCAAGTCTCATTTAGGAATCATTACCGGAAATGAGCCCCTCATGGTGCGGTCATTCGTCGGCACTCTTCGCGGAGCTGCCTTCGATTGGTATCGCCGTCTCAAGCCTGGAAGCATCAATGGCTGGGATGACATGGAGGACATGTTTTTAACCAATTTCTTTGATGATGACACCGAGGTTTCAATCGGTACGCTGTTCGATGAAAAGCAAAAGAACGGCGAGATGGTTGAAAACTTCGTGAAGAGGTTCCGGAACAAAGCTATGAATTGCAGGGATCCGGTCAGCGAGGATTTCATCCTTGAGACTTGCCACAACAATTTGACGCTCGACATCCTTGAAGCCATGGGAATGGCGCCATCTAAAACCTGGAAGGATTTGAAGATGCGTGGAGAGCGAGCTGAACGATTCCTCAAGAGGAAAAAGGCAGAAAGGGGACAAATACCCAACAATGCCCCACAACCAAATTTTACCCCCAAGGGTAAAGGGAAGGCGCATGCAAATGCGGTGGTCGCAAATCAGGTCTTTGAGGTGCAAGCACAGCCGCAACAGCCTCAACAGCCCTAGCAGCCGCAACAGCAGCAGCAGAGGGCGCCTCAACAACCCAGGTGGCAACAGCAGTCCCAGAAGCAAAAGGTTGGGGAGCCGAGGTTCCCAAAGGTCTACTCGTTCAAGGAGGATGAAATCCCCGGTATCTTCAAGTACTTGGTCGAGAACAACAAGATCAAGTTACCGCCGATTCAGAATCAAGAAGATGCCAAGAGGGTCAATGATCCGAAATACTGCGCATTCCACCGAGCGGTGCACCATCCTACCAAGGTATGCTACGCTCTCAAGGACAAAATTCAGGCCCTGATCGATGTTGGGGTCATCACCATGAAACAGCCCAAGGAGAAAAAGGTGGGCGCAAACACCGTATCTATTAGCTTTGGATCTGTTCCCTCGAGTTGGTTCCAACACGAGTCGGTGATCAAAGCGGCAGTGAAGACGGTGAACGATGATCCGCACCAGCAGCGTCAGAAAGGGCTTGTGCCACACACAGCCCCAAATGGTGAAATCTTGTGGGTTCATCCGGACTTGATCGCAGATGAACAGTGGGCCACGACCTCCTCTGCAAAGAACAAGAAGAAGTCGAAGAGGAAGGGCAAATCCTGTTACGGAGCCTCTGCTATACCGGGGGTGGATGACGACAGAATTCCAACCTTCCCGCTTTCTGAAGACGAGCAGGAAGCTTTTGCAACCCGAAGCGGGAACGAATATCACTTCAAGTATCCAGATGCCACCGAGCAGTTGGGTACCAAAACCCCACCTTCCAAGACTCTGGCAGAACTAGGGATTGCAGCAATTCCCCCAACGCCAGCAGCTACGGAGAGAATCCCGCAGAAAGATAAGGGAAAAGAGCCCGTACGTCAAGAAGCTCAGAACCCGAGGCAATCTCGATTCAATCACCCGATTGGGCGAGACAAACCGGGGAATACGAGCTCTCCACCTCACTTCGACATTATGGCGCAATTGGCCAACATCCCGGCCATGATAACTCTATACGAGTTGCTGCGGTTGTCAAAGGATACTCGGAAAGCACTTCAAGAAGCCTTGGGTGATTCCGAAGTCTTCTTGACTCGGATCAAGCCATCTTCCGAAGAACCAGAATCATCAGCCCAACAATGCAATCTGGCGGCGCATCACTTCCCCTGCATCTCTTTCACCAAAGAAGATATGCAGACAAAGAACTCAAATCATGATAGGCCCTTGTACTTCACCGGGCATATCGGCTCCAGCGTTGTCAACCGGATCCAAGTCGATCCGGGTTCCGCTGTGAGCATCATGCCATTCCGATTGATGCATCATCTCGGAATCCCGACTAGCAAATTAGCGTCCACTGGCACGACGATCTACGGATTCAACACCATCGGGTCTAGGCCCTTGGGGAAGGTCCGAATTAAGTGCCAGATCGGGGATTTGAGGTCGGAGGTCACTTGTTATGTGATTGACGCGGAGACATCCTATAATTTACTGTTGGGTCGACCTTGGATCCACGGTAACCTTATAGTCCCGTCAACTCTACATCAGTGCTTCAAATATGTGGGCACAGATAATGAAGTCAAGACGGTGGTCGCGGATAAGCAACCGTTCAAGGGATTGGAGAATTA
>BQKN01057906.1:20694-32738 GCA_022839385.1 Asparagus kiusianus | reverse complement strand
CACCCGTCGTCCCTCTTCCTCCTAGACCTTCCACTCTTTCATTCCTTCCAAGTAGAAACTAGGATTAAGGTTAGAGTTTGGAGAAAGTAGCATCCATGGGTTAGGATTTTAGGGGAGGTGGTTGCCAAGGGTTAGGATTAGGTTAGAGTTTGTACAAGAGGAGGATAGAGGAGGCTAGAGTTATGGTTATGAGTTGGAATGAAGAAGATGGTGGTAAAATGAAAATATCTGATTTTTCGTGGGTGAACAATAAAAAAAAGTGTGACATTTCAAACATGTTAGCAAGTAAATGTAGTTTACATAAAAAAAACTTTAAATGGGGTAAGTATCAATTCGGATAAAGTAAAGATGATTTTGATGTAAAAACACTAATAATAATAAAGTAATTCCTAAGCATTTTCCTCAACAATTTTGTTTCCTACTTTATTTAATTTCCATTTGGCAGTCGCCAAACTCCCCCAAAGTGGGACCCAAAGGAGCTGAGAGGCTTTGACATGGGTATCAAAACACGTTCCTCTCACGTGAGCAGACCGCATAGCGAATACTTCACCATTTTTTGCTATATAACAAACCAACCGACCACCCCTTCCACCTTTTCCCACCGCTCTTCCTTCCATGAATCAAGCGTGAAATTAAGACAAAATACAGCGTGGTTTTATCAGTAAGCTCCTCCTCCCCTCAAAATTTCATCTTCACGATATTCAGTTTTAAGTTTTGATTCTATAAAGTTTGGTTTGATTGGATCAAAATTTTAATTAACTCGTTTCTGTATAGTTTTTTTTTTCTCTTTAAGTTAATTCCTCCACGTTTTCTAGTCATATATTTCCCATACTTATATGATTCAATTTCTGTTTCTAAAAAGTTGGGTTTGATTTAATTTGATCAGGATCTTTAGGCAAAGGTGCCAAAGTTTCACTCATTTCAGTACATTTTTCTTCGCCCTGACACTTTGAAGTTGCGCGCCAGAGTTTTGATTAATCTTCGTTTTTCCTTTGACATGCATTTTGTATAACCGTATGATGGTTAAATTTTTGTTTCGAGAAAGTTTGGATTTGATTTCTTCATGGTATTTGGGAGAACACCAAAAAGGAGGGAAATTTTAAGTCATTCGAGTACACTTTCTATTTGAATTTGATTCAAGACTTGAAAGATGCAAAGTTTTTTTTTCGTTTTTTTCTTATTAGTTCTTCATTTTTGGTTCAAGTTGTAAAATACCCAGCTTCTAAGAATCAGCGTTCTCGAAGAAGAGGGCAGAGATATGACTTTTTCATTATATAATCTTGCAGGAAACAATGAGAACAGAGCCAAGTAATAATCTCAGGGTAATTTTCCTTTTTGCAAAAAAAATAATAAAATAAATTCAAAATTATTTTTAATTTCGCGTCTCCTCACTTCGTTCCCCTTGCACAGTCTCCTTCTTGGCCAAAGACCGTGATGAGAAAATGGCTGAACATGAAGAGTGGAGCTAATGATTTCCATTCTGATTACAAAAGTTAGCTTTCCCCCCTTCAATCTACCCTCATTTTCATTGAAATTATATAATTAAATTCCTTTGGTTTAATTTTCGAAGGAAAAAAAGGAGGGAGAGTCGGAGCGGTACAAAACAGAAGAAAGAGCTGCTCAGACAAGAACGAGGCGTTCCTAATGCAACCGGGTTTGTCAGGTACTATATGTCTGTTTCTTCCCACTCTAACCATGACGGGGGCATTTTGGGAACGAAAACTCTTTTCCCATTCTGGCCGTGACAGGGTATTTAGGGAAGAAAAGGACTGATTTTGTACTCTGTATTCCATTTTCTTCTGCTGTTTTAGGTGGTTGGCTGGTGGAGGGTTACGGAAATCTTAAACCCGTTCGATTTGGATTGGACTTGAAAGATTTTGCATCTCCTGTGTCGGAGAAATTGAGGTGACACATATCAAGGGTGATCTGTTCAGTTTAGCACTTTTTTTTTTAATATTACTAGAATACTTTTGTAAATTAATTATGGACTAATTGTTTAGTTTTGGGATGATGATGAGAACAGATTGTTTGTGGGGACATGGAACGTGGGAGGGAGGGCCCCACATGAAGGGATGAACTTGAAGGATTGGCTGATGAGCAGTCCAACACCAGCTGACATTTTTGTTATTGGGTATGTATGCTTATGAATTATGATAACCATAATTAATTTGTAAGACATTTAGTGTAATTAATCATATGATTATATTCCCCTCATGTCATTGTTTTCATGCTCTTTGCCTAAAAGGGTTTCTCTAATCCATGCTTAATCATAAATTTATTCACTTTTTCTATCCTTGATATTTTTCTAGAAATAAAGATGTTGGTCACTTCTTTTTGTGTGGTTCACAAAACAACCGTGTGTGTGTGTGTATATATATATATATATATGCTGATAAAAAAACAGGTACAAGAAAACTGAAGATAATAATATTGAAAAGAATATAGTTCACATGATGCAAGATAGTTCATGAATGCATTCGTTATATCCGAAAAGCTATTATTAGATCCCTTAACCATTGAAATTAACCTCAAATTCATCGATCTGAGCACTACAATACATACAATACTTGCGCTCACATAGTCACATTCAAAGAGCTGGGTGTGACTATGACAACGAAGATCACCGTCACCTCAACATGTTACCATGTTGTCCACGTCATGTTCTCGAGAAATAAAGGCGATTAAACTAACGCGGTCACTGCTTTCGCCGTCAACAGGTTCCAAGAAATCGTCCCGTTAACGGCCGGCAACGTCTTAGGCGCCGAGGACGGTGGGCCCGCCGTCGTGTGGCTCTCCCTTATACGCCAAGCCCTCAACTCGTCCAAAAAAGCCCACACAGTTCCGGAAAATTTCAAGGCTGCCACTGAATCCGATCCTGCCCAAAAACCGAGGGTCAGCTTCTCGGACCTGTTGTCGATGTCTGATCCGATCGACGACGAGGGTCCGAATTCTATTGACGAGGACGAATGTTTCGAATATTCGGCGAATAATTCGCGGGGTCGTTACTGCTTAGCGGCGAGCAAGCAGATGGTGGGGATACTTGTGTGTGTTTGGGTCCGGTCCGGGCTCATGCGGCACGTGACCAGCCTTAAAGTCTCGTGCGTTGGGAGGGGCATAATGGGGTACATGGGAAACAAGGTTTGTTTATTAAGGGTAGATTTCATGAAGTTGTGACGGATTATCAGGTTTTTCCTATAAATAGATTATAAAATTATTTTTGTAGATATACATATCATAAACTTTCAAATAAAAAATAAAATTAGAAAACTAAGTATATAATAAATATTTTGAATTTTCAGATAATAAAGTAACTAAGCTACCAGTGTGAACGCCGTGCAAAGCATGACATATTTTTTTTCTTGCTACAGTAATCCCGGTTTTAACTATATTTTTTGAATTTCTATAGTGTCCCGCTTCCGTTATAGTATTCCCCTGTGCTACAGTAAAATTTTTAAAAAGGTCATGGTGTCCTGTTTCGTTTTTGCTACAGTAACATTGGTATAATATTACTACAGTAAAAAATACAATTAAAAAACTAATTATATAATAAACATTTTGAATTTTCAGATAATAAAGTAACTAAGCTATTATAAGATGTACGTTATCGCCAGACAAATGCCATGAAATTTGAAATATTTTATTAATTAAAAAATATGATTTTTTTTTCGCCCTTGTACTGTAAGCCAGTTTCATTTACGATATCTTCCAGTGAGATCCTTAAAAATTCATTTAGTTTGTTGAAAATTACTCGTTTAATTCGAGCCCTTCCCAAAATGATCTTTTTTTTTATTTTTTATTTTTTTGTAGGGATCAATTTCAATTAGCATGGCAATTAAAGAAACAGCATTTTGCTTTGTTTGCACGCATTTGACATCAGGGGAGAAGGAGGGAGACGAACTAAGGAGAAATTCGGACGTGGTGGAAATCCTGAGGAGGACCAGGTTTCCACCAACAAATCGATTTTCGAGACCATTTTCGTTTTCTCCCGACACAATTTTAGACCACGAGTACGTATGTTCTCTCGGTATAAAGAAGAAATTTACAAAATAGACCTATTTCGCTAAATATTTAGCAAAACAGACCGTTTTACTAAATAATTAGCAAAATAGACATTATTTTGGCCAACAAGCCAAAAAGATGTCGCTTTTGCAAAACAGATCATTCGAAACATACGTGACTAGCAGTCCCGTATGTTTCGAATGGTCTGTTTAGCAAAATCGATTTTTTTTTACTTGTTGGCCAAAAAGAGGTTTATTTCGCTAAATATTTAGCAAAACGGTATGTTTTGCTAAATATTTAGCAAAATAGGTCTATTTTACAAAATTTTCCTAATTATAAACCTGCAAAAAATATAGTATGCATATAAAAGATAATTTATTTATTGGACCTTTCGAATTTGCAGTAATATTATATGGCTCGGGGATCTTAATTACAGACTCGCCACCGCGTGTAGCGAGACGCGTGAGCTGTTGCAGAAGAACGACTGGCAAGCGTTGTTAGAAAAAGATCAGGTTTGCAATTAAATTTACTGCATGTGGCTTTGTAATTTGTTTTGTGATCGCTTAATTTTTTAGGAATTAAATTTGATTAATGTGATGATTAATATTTTTTATGCAGTTACGGATTGAGCAAAGAGCTGGGCGAGTATTCGAAGGATGGGAAGAAGGGAGAATACATTTTCCTCCTACTTACAAGTTTCTCGCTAACTCTGATAGCTACGCACTTATCCCCTCTAAATCGAAGCAAAAGCGTCGGACACCAGCTTGGTTAGTACTAATTAATCACCGCTTAATTTTTTTTATGTCAGGATTAATCATATATAAGAACTTCATAAATCAGAGAAAACACTTGAACTTGTTTCACTAAAAATACGATGAACGCATTCAAGTGTATGACAGTAGATATTAATGAGGATTATTAATTAAGACCGTATATACGGGCACCGCGTTAAATATCATTTATGATTTTGTGCAAAAAAAAAAAAAAAATAGTCCAAGGTTAGGGTTCCTTTTTTTACAATTTATTCTCTTTAAAAAAAACAATTTCTTAAGGTCTCAGAAAGTCAATAAAAATCTAAAATTTCTCTATAAATTCGGTAGTGATCTTGTCTATGTCTAAATCAATTTGACTATGGACCTCGATCATATAGTCCACGAAATTATTAGTTTACGGATAAACATGATCGAATCTCCGCTTGATCTTGATGATGGTGTCCACTTGAAATTTCACTAAGTACAAACCGTACATGATCTCATGAAGATGCTTACTAATTAAATTTGAAAGATACTCCACGGTCTCTGACTAATCCTTAGCTATATCTTTTCAAGGCCATTAATAGTTTGACTAATAGCAAGTAGTAGTGCTTAATTAACTGGTCTTATTATTAACTGGCCTTTCCTAATTAACCCATAAATTAACTAAAATTGATCCGTGTACTAACAAAGTAAGTGCATGTGGTGGTGGCATCTCCATCTCTAAAGGGCCATGAATCGACAAGTTGTCTACAAGATTAGCGCGCGATTAGATTTTGATCTACGAACTTAGATTGTCAATATAGAATCATCTAGGAGAATTAACTTATAAAGCGACCTAGATTCAAATCCCACTAGACATTTAATTAGCTAGTATTCATCCTCCTTCTTCTTCTTCTTTCGGTCACGAGAACCTAACCCTGTACTTATGTAACATGGGTTCGTTACTTCGATCAGGTGCGACCGCATTCTATGGCGAGGAGAAGGGCTCGACCAGAAGTGGTACGTCAGGGGCGAGTCAAGATTCTCAGATCACAGACCGGTCTCTTCTCTCTTCAGCGTACAACTTGATGACTATACATCCGTGTTACGAAGAAGACTGTAACCGCACGCCAGAATCGAGGACCAAGGTTTTGACCAGAACCAACTTGATGGGACCCACTAAGTTGGCTGACTTGAATGAGGAAAAGTCCAAGCTGGGGCGTCTGCTAGGTTCTGAAGTTGTATAGGAGTTTTAGTGTTGCCATTGTTTTGGTTATTTTATTTGTTGGTTTTATGTAAGTAATTTGCGATTAGAGAGTATTAAACTATAAATAATGATACAACTGGGAGGGAGAAGAACTGAGGAAGACGTGTTTTGCTGCATATTTTAAAGCTGGTGATTACACTGATTCATGTAAGATGTTATATTATTTTTTTTTTTTGAGAGAAAGGATGGATTACTGTTAACCATAACAGTAATCCAGCCAGCTAATTGATGTTATATTATTTTTGTAAATATATTTTAACTATTTGTATTGATTTTAGCTTACATTGATTCGTATACTGACTGCTCTCTACTCAATCTGACAGTGGGGTACATAGTGCCCCTCTATATGGTTTTCTTTTTGTTCATGGTAGCAAGCTGACTCTGCTGCAATCTCTAGTTTCCTGCATTCATTTATTTTAGTTTATTTTATTTTATTGCTGTTACGCGTCTTTGAGTCATGAGACCGGATAATTTTTGGAGGAGAGGCACTAGGAAATTAAAATCTCGTGTGGGTCCCGTGCACTGTAACAAGAGAGATGGTGTGGTTGGGAGTGTAGTAGAGGGTGTGCTCTTATCATTGTTTTTTTTGGAGACGTGTGTGCGTCTTTCTTTTTTGTCCCCCCAACAAGTTGGTCTTTTTGGATCGTTTTTGGACCGTAAGTTACTTTTTTTCCCCTCAATTTTTTGTTGGTTTTTTTTTAAATCGTTTTGGACTGAAATTGTTGTTACAATACAAGGCCAACAGAGGAGAGCATGTGACAGAGAGCAGGAATCAACAGGGCTCGTTTCATTGGTTGCATAATGCTAACTAATTTATAATTGTAAGCAAGTACGAAGATTGCTAGAGAAGCAGGCAAGCTTCCCATCATTTCGTAGAACATGATATAAACCGTTAACCTTTGCCCCAGAGTGGGATTATCTGAGTTTATCTCCTGAATAGAAATTTAAGAGCCTCAAGTCTCCACATGCAAATAAAACTTTTCATTACCAGGCCAAGATACGTACTCATCGCAAAAAACATCAAATCTGGGTAACTTGATGCTCAAACACAAAACGATATCAATCCAGTGGCATCATAAAAAGACCTGCGAAAAATAATGCTCTGTTTGCATAGGGGGGATGCAATTTGTTTCCTTTGCACCCGCTAGCATGAACATCCAAAAAATAGCAATGAAGTGTTTTCTAATATGAATACAGATTTTATTTAACCGAATGAACTCGTGGGCTCAACCAACACCTCCCATCTACTTATTTTCTACAGGAAGCATTAATACCTTCAACATGACTCAATAGGGATAATTGATGGGCTCTCGCTGTAGGGCTTTCTTCACAAGCTCAGTCTGCTCCCGTACATGAACAGCGTAGAAACCGGTGGCTGTTGCAGCTGAAGGCCCTCTTCCGACGTATTTTATGTCTTCGATTGATCCTCTGCCGAGGGGACGCATGGCAGTGGAGAGGCGAGGGTTTACGTAACTGTATGCACCCATGTTCATTGGTTCTTCTTGGCACCAGACAATTTCTGCGTCTGAGAAAGATAAATTGGGGGGGAAAAGGTTCAGCTTATATTTGTATGGCAAAGTTTTTAACAAAAAGAATCTAAGCACCATAGGAAAGCACAAACTGATGTATATCCCATGATATCAATGTCGATCAGATTCTTCACAATTTCCTCTAAGGGACTCTGCTTGGTTCGCCCAAAATTTGTGGAAAATGACCGAAAAAGAAAGAAAATGGAGAAGAAGTACATCTTGTTGTAAGTTTTTCATAACATTTCCTTTTCTTTGTTTGGTTCAAACCTTGAAACCAAAAAGAGTAGTGATGTGTCAACTTCTTATTGTTTGATGTGACCCACATTTTAAAGCACCCATTTCATGGGTTTGGTTGAGGATCACAGGTTTGGTTGAGGAAATTGGAGGAAAACTGGTTTGATGATTTCCTCAACTCCTTCCTTTTTCTTTAATTTTCATGAAAACAACCAAACAGGCAACCAAGGCTAAGACATGAAGTAAGCTGTCTGAAATCCTGCCCGCTACACCAAAAAACTCTGAAAAATTGTGGTGAGGGCTAAAGCTTATAATTTCTTATACTCTTAACATTGCCCTGCAGGTTGAGCATTCTTTTTTTATGCCAAATCCTGGACTCAAGCAGCAGTACTTTTTTAAAATCCTTCTTTAAATGTATGGCTGGAAGGATTTGAACCGAGGTTGCTCTGATATCATCTTGAAGTCCCTTCCACTACACCAAAACTATTAGGTTGTGGTAAGGATGAAGGCTATAATTTTCTACTCAACAGTATGTTGCCAAGTCTGAAAGTGGTGTCAAGATCACCTAGGTCTAGATGACATGGAGACCGTATAAATGCATGAATAGGTTAGGTGAACAGGCTACAACATGCAAATGAATTCATGAAGGTGCCTTTGACTATCAGAGATGTAGTGCGCAGCCAACACTATATATAGGGTTTTAGCAAACACTAGGCACACTTAGAAGTGAGGAATGGTATGATAGGTTAGGAAAAAAATGGCATTTGACAAAGCAAGCTATAGCAATCAAAGTATAAGGATAAATTCAACCTTGATTCTAATTCAAAGTAAAGAGAGTCAACATGGAAAAGTCATATAATTCGAGAATCTATTTGCGTTGATATCTGTGTGTGTGTGTGTGTGTATCTATGTCGGTTTTCAGCACGTCCAGTTGATGAATCCATGATTCTATCATAAAGTAAACAGCAATCAAGCTTTAAATCGACTACTAAACATATCTAA
The DNA here is from genome assembly GCA_022839385.1 of Asparagus kiusianus. Lineage (NCBI taxonomy): Eukaryota > Viridiplantae > Streptophyta > Magnoliopsida > Asparagales > Asparagaceae > Asparagus > Asparagus kiusianus. The sequence goes on along the minus strand of BQKN01057906.1, from coordinate 23,973 downwards.
TTAAAATCAGCTTTATAACACGAGAACCAAGTACAAAGTTAAAAATCACGCTTGATTCTATCACAGAATAAAAAAGAATCAACATGGAAGAAGTCATATAATCCGAAGATCTATCTGTGTTCATCTGTGTGTGCCTATATAAGCTTTAAGCACCTTATAGTGCAGCAATCATGAGCTTGTGCTTGTGCGTGTGTGCTTGTCCATGTGTCTAAAGCATCTAAATGTAAAGTTTCACATACTTGGATATCGCTTCAACTCTCTCTGAACAAGGTCATAGGGGAATGGGCAAAGTTGTTCAACTCTGCATATAGCAACATCCTTGCGCTCTGTCTTCTTCCGTTCTTCATCTAACTCATAATACACCTGCAGATACAGAATAATGTCGAAAAGTTACTTACAGAAAAGGACAGGTATCTATTTTCTCTCTCTAGAGATGAGAAAGATACGAGATCTTAGAAAAGAAACTCAAGACATACAGAAACCGCATACCTTTCCAGAGCATAAAATCAACCGATTAATACCCTCCTCAACCTCTTTGTGATCGTTCTGATCTTTAATAAGCCGTTTGAACCTTGTTCCCTGTTTATCAAATCCCGGATGTCCTTCAAGATCATCAAATTCCGATAGGTTTGATTTGCAATCCTTGTGGCGAAGCAGATTTTTGGGAGACATTACTACTAGAGGTTTCCGGAACTCCCTGTGTATCTGAGAAACAAATCAAATACTCAGCAAATAGAAATATCTTCAACATCAATATATAGGAAATGATTGACAAACCTGACGACGCAATACGTGGAAATAATTTGCAGGTGTTGTAACATTCACAATTTGCCAATTGCACTCCTGGATCTGTTTCCGAAGAGTTGGTTCCATCTCAGGTATAACATAAGGGTTGTCGTCACTCATCTGCATACAATTTAGCATTCAATGACATAAAACTTGTGGAATTTGCCACATAAATGAAGGATTCTAAAATAATATAATGCTTAACCATAACTTGTTTTAGCATAAAAATGTGGTTTAAAATTCAGGAACAAAAGAAAAGAAAAGAAAAGCATAGAGAGCTTGAGACAGTAGAAAAGCATAAACCAGTAGCTGATAACATAATATCTTGGTCATCGTTCAATAATGTTTAAGAAATAAGACATGAACATGCAGTAGGGGGAAAAAACAAATAGGAGACAAGTTGCTATGATAAAGAACGCTTCACGATGTTCCGGGTTTTAAACAAGATGTCCGTTCGAAACTTTGGGAATATGACAAATTAGAATAACAAGAACCACCTATAGTCTCTGTGGTGTAAGTCTTACATGTAATGTACTGGGCAAGGTCTGAAATCTCTATATGGTGATGAGCTAGGTGTTTTTAAAATTGGTTCTAGCAGCAAGAACTTTCTTTAGCATTACAGACAAAACAAAGATGGCATGACGTACAAAAGGTTTACTTCAAATGTTTACCACAGGAGAGTGACAGATCAAAAACTGGATGTCATGAGAATAAACTAAAGATCCTCGAGTTTTGACTTTAAACATAATAAACTGAGATTTTGGTTTAAATATATAATTATTGACAAATGGCTCACTATCACAGGAACAGGACAAGCTGTTTAGTCTCCAGAAAGGAATAAAAAAAAGAACTTAAAAATTAAGGTTGAAAGAAAATTATGTAACCCAAGTTAAATTAAATATATCAAGTATGTAATACCTGGAGAAAACGTTCCAATCGTGCACTTGAATGCTCAGGACCTTGACCATCATAACCGTGAGGCAGCAATACAACAAGCCCAGTTTGTCGGAGCCACTTCGACTCTCCACTACTCAAGAACTGATCAAATATTACTTGAGCACCATTCGCGAAATCACCAAACTGAGCCTCCCAAAGTACCAAAGAATTGGGATTCTCCATTGAGTACCCTAATTCGAACCCAAGCACTGCAAACTCAGACAGTGAGCTGTAAAGACGATTTTAGTTAGAAGCTGTTCTGATCCATGGTAGAATGCAAAAAAACATGTTAGAAAAATAGTAATCAGATTATAAATGTACTATCATAAACTTCTAACCTAAAATAGCCTATACTTTTCATAAATGTACTATTAAAGAGCAACATAATTATTGCAAGTCAACAAATAAGAAGCAAAAATTGAGAACAAACCTGTTGCTAACTGTAAATAACTCTTCGTTTTGGTTCATAACAATATGATCTAGGGGGCAATACTGCTCTCCCGTCTCTTGGTCATGAATGACTGAATGGCGATGACTGAATGTGCCTCTTTCAACATCCTGACCACTCAATCTCACATGGTTACCTTCGACGATAAGGGTTGCAAAAGCAAGTGCCTCTCCGACTGCCCAATCAATACCTTCACCAGTTTCAATCATCTGAGCACGCTGCTCAAATATCTTCTTAACTGCTCTATGAGGCTTGAAAGTTTCAGGAATTGTTGTGATGCCTTTCCCAACACTTTTCAGTACTTCAGGGTTCACTCTGAAAGCAGGATGATTTTTTTTAATCCATAAAAAAGTCAAATAAGATATGCAAACAAATGAAATTCGTTAAAGAAATTGCTTATACCCAGTGTTCCTTATACGTGAAATCTGCTCAGGAGATTTGAAGCCAGCCCAATAAGCTGAAAGCCAGTCTCTTTTCGTGGTAACATAATCCTTGCTGTTATTGAATTCCTCATTTAAGATAGAATTAACTTTGTTATTTATTCTCTCAATATCATCTTTGGAGATCTGGCCTGATTCTAAGAGTTCGTTCTGGTAAATGTCCAGTGCTCTTGGATGATTACGAATAACCTATACAAGCATCAACCCTGTCAGTAACTTAAAGACAACACGAGGGTAAACATCTGACAATGCTCACAGAAATATTGTAATTCTAATGTCAAGTGATTGTATTCAGCAATTTTTATTTTTATGCTTTCGTTATGTATCAATAGCTAACTTTCCAGTGCTTTTGGATGATTACAAATAACCTATGCAAGCATCAACCCAGTTAGTGTCACTTAGTAACTTAAAAACAACACGGGGGTAAATATCTGACAATGCTCACAGAAATATTGTAATTCTAATGTCAAATCCTTGTATTCAACAATTTTTATTTTTATGTTTTCATTATGTCTCAATAGCTAACTTTCATTTTCATACCAATTGATATTATTTCCTTCTATTACTTGATCTATACACTCTCAAATTCAAAATTTCAGTGACTTACCTGAGCACCGCAAAAGGAAAGAAAGAACAAAATAGCAGAGTAACAAATGTCCATAATTTCAT
>BQKN01057906.1:0-20294 GCA_022839385.1 Asparagus kiusianus | reverse complement strand
TATATATATATATATATATATATATATATATATATATCAACACACAACACAGAGAATATTCACACTGCTAGGAAGTACATATGATGAATGCCCTTGAAAAGAGTACCTATAGAAAGTTTAAATAAGGACCTGAGAAGGAATGTACCTTATACATTTTAGGCTGTGTGAACGAGGGCTCATCAATCTCATTGTGACCAAAACGACGGTAACAGACTACGTCAACCACCACATCTGAATGGAACGTTTGTCGCCAGTCTGCTGCAAGTTCACAAACATGAGCTACAGCTTCCATATCATCTCCATTCACATGGAAAATTGGAGCATTTAAGGCTTTAGCAACATCTGTACAATACTGTGAGGACCTTCCAGCCCGTGGATCAGTAGTGAAAGCAACTTGATTGTTAACTACTATATGAATTGTTCCGCCAGTTGTATAGTTGGGAAGAGCACTCAGATGTAGAGTCTCATAGACCACACCTTGCCCTGCAAAACTTCCATCTCCATGAATCAATACTCCCAAATTCTTCACTCTCTCTGCATCGTTTGAGTAATACTGCTTCGCTCGAGTTTTTCCAACCACAACCGGATCCACAGCCTCCAAATGACTCGGATTCGCAACTAAAGACAGGTGAATCCTCTTCCCACCTCGGGTAGGCCTATCATAAGAAGTACCCAAATGGTACTTCACATCACCAGTCCCTGTATACAAACCGACCTCATCCACAGGCTTTGTCCCTCCACTGAACTCACTAAATATCTGCCTCAATGGCTTCCTAACAACATTGCCCAACACATTGAGCCTTCCTCTGTGAGACATCCCAATGACAATGCTCTCCACTCCAAGATCAGCAGCTCTATCAAACATCTCCTTCATACCCGGAATCAACGTTTCCGCACCCTCAAGGCCGAATCTTTTTGCCGCAGTCCACTTCGTGGCCAAAAAGTTCTCAAATTGAGTGCTCCAAATTAGCCTATCGAGAATAACCAACTGACGGTCCGGACTATAAGACCTAGGCTTCACTGTCTCAATCTTATCCCTCAACCAATTACACTTCTCTCTATCCGGGATATGCATATACTCATACCCAATGGTCCCACAATAAGCCCTTTCAAGCCTGCTCAAAATCTCCCTCAGTGTTTGGACAGGTCGGTTCTCAGACAAGAAACCCGCCATTCTCCAAACCCCAAGAAAGAACTCTCTATCCAAATCAGCTTCAGAAAACCCGTAGAGAGCCAGATCTAAATCCTCCGGAATTTCCCTCTGTTCCAAACCTAAAGGATCCAACTTAGCCTTCATATGACCATTCACTTGATAAGCCCTAACCAAAAGAAGCAACCTCATGCTCTCTTGGATAGTTTGACCGGAAATCCCCGGCGAGGTGGAGGCTTGACCGACAAAATTCCTAAAAAAATTATCCCAAGATTCATCCACTGAATTGGGATCAGCTTCCCACGCTCTCTGTAGCTCCTCAAGATAAACACTGCTCGTGCCATCCAGAAAGCTATCAGTGAGCCGAGACAAAGGTACGGCTCGAGGAACCGGAGCGCCCGATTCCGCTGCCTTTTGTCTCAGAGCAGAGGATTGAAAAGATCTAGTTAGGGTTCGAGGTCTAGTGACGTGGTGATGAGATTGAGCTAGGTTTCGCCTGATCGCTAGTCTAGCTACGCTAGATGCTGCCCTAAACCAAGCCATTCTTAGATCTTAACGAAATTCGAAACCCTAAAAATAATTTCGATCGAAAGAAGACGGATTCCCTGCAAAAGGGTGAATAGATCAGAAGAGATCGAATAATTCCTTAAATTTAGCTAAAATCAGAGAGTTTCAAAGATTGTACCTTTGAGAGGTCGGGGATTGGGCGAAACCCTAGTCCTAATTTTTAGCTTCTCGAGGGTTTTTGAGGTCGCGTTCCCATTTGATCGGAATTTTGGAAGAAGAGCCCCTCGGCCTCTGACTTGTTCTCGAAGATTGTAGTTTTGTTTATTGCGCTGCCTTTTGAAGGAGAAGAGACGCGTGTCCGTTTGTTCTTTTGGGTGAGAGGGGGTGTACGTGGTTGGGTAAAAGAGGAGTGCATTTATCACTTGCACTTTTAGGGGCTGTTTGGTTGGTTTCCTAAAAACCAAAATATAGAAATGAAAACTAAGAAATATCAAAAAGTACAATTTCACACATTTCCATCCCTAAAACTCACCCACAACATCTAATAAAATATTATTTTTATCCAACAACTCATCCACCACATCTAATAAAATATTATTTTCACCCAACAACTCATCCATCACATCCACCACATCTAATAAAATATTATTTTCATCAACAACATCACTCAACTCATCTCATCTCATATTTAAAAATTACCCACATCATCCAATAAGATTGTGACAACTCATCACATCTAATTAACATTTCATTTCTTTGTTTTCATCCCAAAAAGTTGTGAAAACGCATTTCTTAATCTTGGATCACATCACCCAATAATACAATGACAGCTCATCTCATCTCATTTCATTTCTTATTTTTAAGAATGAACCAAACAAACTTTTTTAAGAAATTGGTTTCTTATAATTCATTTCTTTATTTTTTTGGCCAACCAAACAACATCAAAACAAGTTTTCTTAAAAAATCACTCACATCATCCTATAATAAGGTGACAACTCATCTCCATTTTTTTGATTTCTTCTTTTTTTTAGCAAACCAAACACTCCCAAAATAATTCTTTGATTTTATAGTTTTCCATTTCTTTGTTTTCCAATTTTTTTAGGGCAAACAAACAGCCCCTTATTCAAAACTTCCGGAGAAAGTGCATTCGATTAATAGTTTGAGGGGCTGTTTGCTTTATTTTCTAGAAAACCAAGATTAAGGAATTACTTACGGGAAATAGGTTGTGAGGTCTATTTTCGTATTTTCAAATTCATTTCATTAATTTTTGGGAGACTCGTTACACTATTATCTTAGTAGTGGGTGGTGGGTCTTACGTGTACAACATCTTTTTTTTTCTTCTCTCAACCAAACATAAGAAAAGAAAATCAAACACCTTCACATGGGTGTGTTGAGTGTTTTGATTTCATTTTCTTAGTTTCTCAGCCAACCAAATAGCCCTTGATTTGATAAGATTTAGAATTATATTTGATATTATATATTATAGAGTACACGTAGGTGAGTTTCTTTGGGGTTGTTTGGTTCACTGAAAATTCTATAATTTGGAGTGAAAATTCAATTCTATGAATAAAAGGCAGTACTTTTGGCATAATAGGGTTTCATATATCATGTTTATTTGAAAATTTTTAAGAAAATGTTTCTAGAAAATGCAAAAAATAACTTATTTTTAAGATTTGTCAAATCCTAATATTTGGGAAGGATTTGTGTGGAAAGCTTGCACATTAATGTCACATCAGCATTCCCTCCCCCCTCTCTTTCTATCTCTCTATTTTTCTAGTTTTGTTTTTCTATTTTTTTGAATTTGAACCAAACATGAGATTACAAATTCTAAGATTTGCTTTCCTATTATCATGTTGAACTAAACAAAAAATTAGCAATTCCAGGATACCAATTAAAAAGCAATAGACTTGATTTCTTTGATGGGATTCCATTTCCATTATTTTTAGGAAATGAACCAATTTGCCTCTTATTGTAATTGTAGTAATGCATTATTCTGATTATAGGAGATATAGTGTTCTAATTATATTGGATTTTCTAACTATATCGATAAACTGATACAATATGATGGTTGATGCCAAGCAAGTATCATGTATTTTTACCACCCACGGGTGGGACTTCTGGCTAGCGCCACGAAGAGTGAGGGAGGAGATCGCCCTAGTTGGTCAGGGGTTCAAATCCCCGCTTCTGCAGTCACCTGGTTTCTGTGGGTTTAAGGGTGGGGACAGAAACCCAGGGTTTTAATGGCTAGTTAACCCAACCCGTTGTATGCTCACCAGTTCGTGCTCATTCGGGCCTCGCGCTAATCGCCCATTAACATGTGGATGAGCCCCTGGTAGCAAGGGTAGCTCCTTTCAGAGGTGAGAAGCCTGAGGGTTTCGAACCAGGGTCGTTGACGGACTCCAAAGGAGTTTAAGTTGGGGGGAACTGACTGGGTTTCCCTTGTTAGCAAAAAAAAAAGTATCATGTATTTTCTTCCTATATGATTTTCTATAATAAATTTTCCGAGACATTTTTACTCTTATCTAAATTTGAGTATCCTTAGTTCAATTTTCATTTAAAATTATCCTACACTCGTTGCGCTTATTTAGCAAAGAATCTGGATTAGAGAGGTTTTTTAACTAATAATACGTGGCGTCTAAAATATAATGAACTTGCTAGTAACGCTTACAAACCAAATTTCCCGTTGCTTTTTTACATGTCAAAGCAAAGAAAGTGGAGGTAAGCTCCCCCCACGCCTCAAAAAAAAAAAAAAAAAAACAACCGCGAGGTAAGTGAGTTGTTGATAATAAAAAGTTTTAAGTATGTTTCAAACATAAATACCAATGCATTTTCCTTAAAAAAAATATAACAATGTGCTTTGAATATTCAGTTCAAACTTTATGACTGAGAATTGATAATATGAATCTAAGACCAACCCCTTCATTCACACGAGCTGTGGTTCTTCGAGAATACATATCTACGTGTGAAGATCACAAGAAAAAAGAGAATCAGAGGAGCTAAATTACAATCCCAAGTCAAATTATGTCGTCTAAAACTTTAGATTATCGTCCAGGGCCGGCCCAAGCTTTTTTGAGGCCCTGTACGAAATGATAAAATGAGGCCCTCTTTTATATAAATGTTGAACTATAAATTTATTGAATTATATTTATTTTACAAAAGAAATAATACATAAAAATACAAAAATTACAAAAAACGATGTTTTCGTGCATTTTTTGATGCAAAATCATCAATAATAGAATCTATATCTATCTTTTTCAACATATCCTTCTCGATGCATAGAATTGCAAGGTCATTCAATCTTTCTTGTAATAATGTTGAGCGCAAATATGTTTTTATCAGCTTCAATTTTGAAAAACTCCTTTCCGCTGATGCTACAGTCACAGGTAAAGTTAATAAAATTCGATATGCAATCAAAACATTAGGATAACAATCAACAGATTTAACAAATTCAAGAATTTGGGCTGCTGTCTTTGACACATCTGGCAAAGTCTTTTGCAGCACTCTTAATTCAGAGAACATATCATTTAGATCAATATCTGATGAATCATTGAAAGATAAAATGTTTTGAAGATGAATGCAACAATCTCTCAATTCATTATCGTTCAATGACTTCAAATTATCCGAGTCATATAAAAATCCAAAAATACTTTCAAATGTTTGTAATTGTTCAAATCTCTCTTTCAATGAAGAGATTGCCATATCCACCACAACTAAAAAATAATTAGTTCTAAAAGACTCTTCCAAAGATTGTATTTCTTCATCATGATCATTTTCATCATATTGCCTTTTTCTAAATATGCGACGTTTTATTTGAAATATAGGCTCAACATCCATCTCAAGTGCAATACTTCTAGCAATATCTAAACTCTTTTGAAATCCATCATATCTATAATTTTCAAAATACAACATCATATCTTTTACTTGCTTGATAGTATTGTTAATGCTCATAGTTTTATGTTGTAATAGTTTACTCACCTTGTTAATAGCAAATAAAATGTCATACCAAATAATCATACCAAGTAAAAATTCAAAATTTTCAATAGCAGTAACCAAACCTTTAGCTTCACTCTTTGTTTTTGCATCTTCACAAGTGTTATATAATTCTAACAAAGCCAATCTTATTTGAGGGGCTTGAAATCTAATTGCTTTTACACTTTTAATTCTACTCTCCCAACGAGTATTTGATAAAGATTTAACAGTAAATGATGGAACATTGTCAACTAATATTTTCCATCGTTTAGTAGAGCTCGAAAATAATGAATAAATATGTTACACAACTCCAAAAAATGAAACAGCTTTAACACAAGAATATGCCATATCACTAAGAGTAAGATTGAGACTATGACAAGCACATGGCATATATAATGCTCTTGGATTTACTTCCAACAATCGTTTTTGAACACCTTGGTGTTTACCTTTCATATTAGAACCATTGTCATACCCTTGTCCCCTAATATCATCCACATTAAGATCAAGTAATTTCAATATATTTAACAATTCATTAAAAAGTCCTAATCCAGAGGTGTCATCTACCTTTAAAAATTCTATGAAATACTCCTCTATTCTACCAATTTGGCTCGACATATCTACACAACGGATTACTAAGACCATTTGTTCTTGATGGCTAATATCCGGAGTACAATCAAGAATTATAAAAAAATATTTTGCTTCTTTAATAGTCTTTATGATAGAACTTCTAACACTTTGACCTAAGCTAGAAATCAATTCATTTTGTATTTTGTGACTAAGATAATGACGATGAATTTCATGATTTTGAATACGCCTAACATGATCTTGCATGACTATATCAAATTCTGCTAGCATCTCAATAATTCCCAAAAAATTACCATTACTATTTTGATAAATCTTTTCGTTGCTTCCTCGAAAGGCCAAATTATTTTTAGCAAGACATTTTACAACAGCTATTATTCTAATCAAAACTTGACGCCATCGTTCTTTTTCCTTCATAATTTCCTTTTGCAAGTCATTATCTATGGTTTGACCTTTTCCCAACCTTAATCTTAGTTCATTCCAAGAGTTCATGTTAGTTATGTGTTCGATGCTATTTTCATGCTCTTTTAGTCGTTCACCTATATGTCTCCAATCTTGTAATCCATCATTTGCTAACAAAGCTTTATAGTTATTAGATTTGAACAATTTACAACAAAAGCAAAATGCCTTATCAATATGTTTAGAGTAAATTAACCATTTTCGATCTCTACTCTCTCCATTACTCAATTTTCTATTGAAATGTGTATATGAAAAATGTCTACCCTCTTTGTCTAAAGGAAAGTTAAGATTTGTTTCTCTTTCAAGCCCCTTCTCAACTAAAATATCTCTTGAATCATTATCAATATTTTCCCATGTTCTAGGGTCATAGATATCAATATTAGGCACATATTTACTATCATTATTTTCATTATCGATAGATACATTTTCAACATCAATGGATACATTTTCATCATCAATAGGTAAATTTTCATTATCAGTAGGTAAATTTTCATGGCTAGTAGGTGTATTTTCATCTAATTGTTCATTATTTTCATGAGAACTTGAACTTTTGGAGAAAAATTTATTAATAGCCCCTTTTTGTGATTCGACCAAAGAATCTAATCGTTTTCTCTTTTTTCTTTTTTCATAACCAGACAATTGTTTTCTAGGAATCATTTTATAAAACAAGTAAACAACAAAAATAAGAAACTAAATAAATATCAATAGATAAATAAAATAAATAACAAATAAAATACAAATAAAATAACTTAACTTAACAAAAGAAAAGAAAAAATATCACCTGATTTCTTGAAATAAAAATGTAGTTAAATGCCAAATCTTCTAATATTATCGCAATGCCAAATCCTCAATAATATTATCTCTTCAATAGAATCAAAACAAGAATTGTAGATGAAGAATGAAGATGAATTGTAGAAGAAGATTAATAAATTATACTATAAAAATACTACTTACTTCACTATTTATAATAGTTAGATACTCCTAGTACTACTACTAAACGGTAAAAAAAATAAACGGTAAAAAAATGAGCAACTAATCTTTAGGAGACAAATGAGCAACTAATGAGTTAATTGGGAATTAATGAGTTTCCTAGTTAATAGGGAATACTTAATCGGGAATAGTTAATTGGGAATAGTTAATTGGGAATTAATGAGTTCAAATTGAATTTCCTAAACTTTAGGAGACAAATGAGCAACTAATCATAATTGTAGTACTAATTGGTGTATATTTCTGGTAAAATGTAAATCAGATGGGTCATGGGTGTTAGGCAGTTTTTAAAAATTTGGGGCCCCCTTTGAAATGGGGCCCTGTGCGGTCGGCCCCCCTACCCCCCCTCTTGGGCCGGCCCTGTTATCGTCATTTCACTGTTTCGTCAATAACAATCAGCAAATAGTGTCATCAAGGAAGCATATATTTGGGATGATGTGCAAACGGTTCGAATACTGGTCAGATATGATACTTATTATATTCGAATATACTTGCCAATCATGGAAATGCATACGGATATGGATATGTCTGGAAAAAAAACCTCATATTCATATCCGCTAAAATCAGATACAGATACAAATATACATATGGATATACATGCAGACACAAAATGGATATGAGAAAATCAAATAGTATTAGAAAAACACATGGCTCACATTATACAAGAGAGTTCATTGATATGCTCATTATATATGAAAAGCTAAAATTAAACAAATTGTGCCTTTCATTTCAAACTCTTAGAATGGAGTAAGGAATAAGATTTGTCAATTGCTATTTTTCTTTAGGTGGAAAGTAAATAACGACTTTGATGTTTAGTGATATTTGGGAGATTTTGTATTAATACAATTTGATTCTTTAAAGTTAAGCTTTATTTCAAGTTGAGGAATATTTGTTTATCTCAAGTTAGTTGGATTAACATTGACTTTTGGATTATAAAAAATATTAGTTGTTGATTTTGATTCATATGATAAATGAAAATATGGTGGATATTTTGATTTATATGTGTGTAGGTTTTGCCTGACTTCACTCTCCATTTTGAGGTAGGGAACTCGGGTCGTGACAGGACGGTGTCAGACATGCTTTTTTTTACTATCCATAATTTTGATTCCTCTAGGACAACATAACTCTATTGAACAAATTTTCAAAACAGTCTCAAACCATGTTTTAATTTTCAAAACCGACCCACTTTTTTTTACCAAAATCGACTCACTTTTTGCCACGTCAACTTAATCTCATTTCCTAATTAGTCGGGGTTGCCAACCCCGACTATTTATGGCATAAAAATCGGGTTTAAGGCTTCTAATTAGGGTTTAACAACCTCCTAAACAGTCGGGATTGCCAACCCCGACTGTTTAGGAATGAGATTAAGCTGACGTGGCAAAAAGTGGGTCGATTTTGGTATAAAAAAATGGGTCGGTTTTGAAAATTAAAACGTGGTTTGAGGCTGTTTTGAAAATTTGTTCCAACTCTATTTGCCACGTCATGTTTAGAGCTTTTAAGAACATGATTCAATTTCAAGATGAGCTTCCCTAGAAAATTGTATCCGATATATGTTTTTAAAATTGTTTTAAAATTCTTTCTTTCTTTTTTACAGAATGTTAATTTTTACCGTTGGTTCTCCTCTCTCTAACTCTTTCTCTCTCCCCCACCTTGTATTCGAGCCCTAAATCTAGAGGTAGAAGAAGGCATCGTATACGTTTTTGGTCACTTAAAGGAGTTTCTATCATATTTAGGTTACTGTGGATGGTTTCTTGGCTGCTGATGAAGTTTACGCAGCAATACAAAACTCCATGCAAGAGATTTTTTTTCCTTTTCTTTTTTCTTTTGTGGTTCTGCGTCATGTACGTATGCTACTCCACCGGGTTTGCCCCATAAGTATTCGCCATGACCATACCATCTTCACCCAAAAAAAATAAAAATCGGTTAACATTTTTCATGTTTATTTTCTTTGAGAAATTCAGTCGGTGTAATTAGAAATTCAAAAGGAGGAGTAATATTATTAGGCAGATATCATGATGTTCCCCTGATTCGACTGCAATAATGCGGAATGACGTGCTACCCTCTGCCCGCTGTTTGGTGTTTTGTTCTGTTTTCTTGACTTTTTATCGGTCTGATTTTTGGGGAACTTTTGGGGACTGCGTAAAGGAGGGCCTCAAAGGTATTAAGGTTTTCCCTGAGAATGATGAGAGGCTGGAGGTGATTTTGTTACCGGTGCTTTCTCATGGACTACTGAACTCATGTCTTCGAGCGTATGCATTTAACAATCAACATTATCACTGCTAGCTAGTTGGTTTTGTAAGCAGTACATAATGAAAAGTGGTGGAGCCACATGGGGTTTGCCCTGGGCAGCTGCCCAGGGCAAGAAAGTGAAATCGGGGAGTCCCGTCGTCGACTCCGACGAAGGGAGCCCCTCCACGTCCGAACTCGAGGAGCTTCTCCTCACTTCCCCGCTAGCTAAGCTAGGTTTTGTGCCGACTCCGACGACGGAGGAGCAGGAGGACGAGGCATCTCCTTCGCCGATGTTTGCGTCTTGGGATTCATCGCCAGCCAGGATTTTTTTTTCGCCTAGGGCAAAAAAAAATCCTGGCTACACCACTGATAATGAACTAACATGAACCAAATTATAGCCTCTAATCAAGTGATATAGTGAAATTTGGGTTAATTGCACGTAGACCCCCTGGAGTATCGTCGTTTTTGAGCTTACTACACTTGTAGTTGTCGCGCGCCTATGCGGAAGCGTTGCACGCACACACAACGAACCTGTGATCACGAGTAGAAGAGAACCAAACACTTGCACAAACCAAGCCAATTGCGACAAATCAATCCAAACACAGAGATATACGTGGTTCGGCAAGTTGCCTACGTCCACGGGGAGAGGATGGGGAGATTTCACTAAATCAAGGAGAGTACAAAGGATTACAATCACACAAATTCCCTCAAAGTAACCCTCAACCAAAGATCTCACCTTGCTCACAATATCTCCCTCTCACAATGCTCAAAAGATTCCTCAATCTCTGATTTAAAACCCTAACAAATCGTTTCCCTATTTATATCAAAACAAAAACTCAATCAGAGTGCAAACAGGAAACCTGAATATGCAAAAACCCCGTCGTAAGTCGACTTAACAGAGTGTACAAGTCGACTTGGCAGAGAGAAAAACAGCAACTGGAGGACACTTCATAAGTCGACTTATCAGGCCTGATAAGTCGACTTGGCAGAGCGAAAAACCACAACTCCAGTGCAGATCGTAAGTCGACTCGTGCACGCTGACAAGTCGACTTACCATAAGTCGACTTAGCCTTGTGCATGAGTCGACTTATGCCAGTAAATCTGGTTTTTCTGATTCTTTCTTCCACAATTCTCCACCTCGGTGAATTTTGCCAAACTGAGCCGACACCAAACCAAGAGCATCACTGTGTCGTCTCTCCAAATACGGCTGCACCACCATGGTTGCCTACGTACCCCCTCTCCCAAGGGATCAAGCCGCCCGTAGTTTATCCAAATGGCCGCCAACGGCCTCAACAATCACAAATATTCAACAAGTTTCTGCAGTGATCAAACTTGTTGCTTGGAACTACCTTTATGAGCATATCCGCCGGATTATCCTTCGTGTGGACCTTCACAATCTCCACATCGCCATCTTCAAGAACATCCCGAACGAAGTGATAACGAACGTCAATGTGCTTCGTCCTCGCATGAAAAACCTGATTCTTCGCCAAATATATAGCACTCTTGCTATCACAATTAATAGTGACGGATCGTTACGATATACCAAGTTCCTCCAAAAGTCCTCGAAGCCAAATAGCCTCCTTCACAGCCTCTGTAACTGCCATATACTCGGCCTCCGTCGTAGACAAAGCCACCGTAGACTGTAAGGTGCATCTCCAACACACCGGCGCACGGGTCAAAGTGAACACATACCCCGTCGTAGACCGGCGCTTATCCAAATCCCCGGCATAATCCGAATCAACATAGCCAATTCATAGCTGCCCACCTGTAGTGTCCCGCTCATAAACCAAACCAACATTGAGCGTACCTAGAATGTACCTCAAAATCCGTCTCACAGCGTCCCAATGACCCACTCCTGGATCGTGCATGTATCTCGACACCATGCTCACTGCCTGTGATAAATCTGGCCTCGTACATACCATCGCGTACATTAAGCTCCCAACCGGGCTCGCATATGGAGTCTTCGACATCAACTCACGGTCTTCAACTGACTTCGGTGAAAGGCCAGCTGAAAGCTTCAAATGGGCTCCTAACGGTACACAAACTGGCTTCGTATCCATGCTAACATGGAATCGTTGTAGAACCTTCTTCAAGTAAGCCACCTGTGTTAAAAAAATCCTGCCCTTCTTCTTGTCTCTGCCGATCTCCATCCCTAAAATGCGCTTCGCCTCGCCCAAGTCCTTCATTTCAAACTCATTCGAAAGCTGAACTTCCAAATCATCTATAGCTGACCTGGAACTAGAGGCAACCAACATGTCATCGACATAAAGCAACAAATAAATGTACGCACCTCCTCTCAACTTACAAAAATACACGCAAGGATCAAACTGGCTCCGAGTGTACGAATGACCAAGCATAAAACCATCGAATCGCCTATACCACTGTCGAGGAGACTGCTTCAAACCGTATAGCGATTTCTTTAACCTGCAAACCAACTTATCTTTCCCTGCAGCTCGGAATCCCAATGACTGAGTCATATATATTTCTTCATCAAGATCATCATGAAGAAATACTGTCTTCACATCCAGCTGATCTAACTCCAAACCATACTGTGCCACCAAAGCTAGCAAAATCCGAATCAACGAATGCTTCACCACCGGAGAGAAAACCTCATTGTAATCAATACCTTCCTCCTGTGCATAGCCCTTCGCAACCAACCTAGCCTTGAACCTCACTGGAGTGCCCTCAATGCCCTCCTTCTTCGTGTACACCCACTTGCACCCAATCGCCTTCCGCCCCTTTGGAAGCTCAACAAGCTCCTATGTATCGTTCTTGTGAAGAGACTCCATCTCCTCCTGCATAGCCACCTGCCACGAATCAGCCTCCGAACTCTGCTCGGCCTCTCTGAAAGTAGTAGGCACCATCTCATCGATACTCTCCACCGGAAGTGTATATGCAACTGTGTCGGCATACCGTGCTGGCACCCGTATGTCTCTCCTCTGTCTCCGTGCCGCAATAGAATCCTGAACCTGAGTCGTCGGTCCCTGATCCTGCTCATGAGTACCCGTGTCCTCCACATCACCGTCGTGCTCGCCTGGCGTCACCTCAGTCGGCACTCTAATGGATACTGCACTATCTGGACTCTGTGGAGCTGCATTAATCTCCACCACCTGCGAAATCTCCTCTGTCGGGTTGCTCTCCACCTGATGAGAGCTAGGAAGCTTCAAGATAGAAGCCTCATCGAATGTGACGTCCCTACTCAGCACAAGCTTCTTATCAACTGGATCCCAAAGCTTGTATCCCTTGACACCACGCTTGAATCCTACAAATATGACCTTCCTAGCTCGAGGTTCTAACTTATCAGTTCTAACATGATAATATGCAGGGCAACCAAATACCTTGAGCTGGTCATAGTCATGTGATGTCTCTCCCGACCACATCTCCATAGGAGGCTTCCCCTCAATCGTAGATGAGGGCAGCCTATTAATGAGGTGGCTCGCATAAGAAAGTGCCTCAGCCCAAAAGACCTTCTCCAAACCACTATGCGCCAATAAACATCGAATCTTCTCCAGCAAAGACCGATTTAACCTCTTCGCCACCCCATTCTGCTACGGTATATGACTAACTGTGAAGTGCCTTTCTATGCCCTCATCTCGACATAGCTGCTAAAAGGGGTCTGAAGTATACTCGCCGTCGTTGTCGGATCGCAACGTCTTGATTTTTCTCCCCGTCTGTAGTTCCAACCTCTTCTTCCACTCCACAAATAAATCTAGGACTTCACTCTTGTGCTTCATGGTGTACACCCAACATCGCCTAGAATAGTCATCAACGAACGTGACGAACCAATGTCGACCACCAAGTGATGCCGTCTTGGTGGGACCCTAAACATCTGTGTGCACGTAGTCCAAGATGCCCCTCATCCTATGAATGGCCGTCTCGAACTTCACCTTTGTCTTCTTGCCAAGTACACAATGCTCACAGAATTCCACTTTACCACTCTTGGCTCCCTTCAAAAGCCCCTGTTTACATAATGCCTGCAGTGACTTTTCACCTGTATGCCCTAACCTGTAGTGCCAAAGTCTGCTCATGTCCGTCTCTGAAATCGTCGAAGCAACCTGGCCAATCTCGGTGCTCCCCTTCAGATAGTATAGGTTATGACTGCGGACTCCCTTCATCACCACCAAAGATCCCTTAGTAACCTTTACTACAGCATCCTCAAAGGTCATCCTGAATCCCTTCGCCTCCAAAGCCCCTACTGAGATAAGATTCTTCTTAAGTTGAGGAACGAATCTTACCTCCTTCAACTCACGGACTACTCCATCGTGCATCCGAATCCTCACGGTACCTATCCCACGAACGCCACATGATTGATCATTTCCCGTGACCACAACACCCCCATCGAGTCTCTCAAATGATGAGAACCAATCTCGCCTAGGAGTCACATGATAAGTAGCGCCAGAATCAAGCATCCACTCTGATGCATCCAAATGGTTCACCTCCGGAGTAATCAAAAGAGAAAAGCTCGAATCATCGGAATCATTGCCGCTAGCAACATTCACCTCATTGGCCTTCGGGCCCTTATTCTTGCTATTCTCCTTTTCTTTGACTTTCGGGCAATCTCTCTTCCAATGTCCCTGCTCCTTGCAGAATGCACATTGGTTCTTTCCAAGCTGGTGACGACCTCTTGACTTTGACCTCCCTCTATTTCCACCTTTCTGATATGAGCTTCTACCTCTCGTCGACAAGGCCTCTCCTGAAGTACTAGCACGGGAAGTCTCCTTATCCTTCCTCCTCAAATCATAGTTCGTCAATGCGTTAGTCACTTCACTATAAGTGATAGAAGATCTCCCGTTCAGCAACGTAAGCACGAAGGTATCATACTCCTCATCCAGTAAGGAGCCCAAAAGAATAATAGCCTTGTACTCATCTGTGATCTTCTCATCCACGTTCGTCAAGTCCGACAATAACTTAGTATAGTTGTTCACATGAGCCGCAAGCGAGGTGCCTCGGGACATCTGGAATCTGAATAGTCTTCGCAGCAAATGCAACCTGTTCTCAACACTCTTCGCGAGATACTTGTTGTTGAGAATTTTCCACATCTTCATCGCAGACGTCACCCCAATCACATCATATTTCAGCTCCTGTTCCAAACAAGACCTGATCACCCCGTAAGCATTTCGATTCATCTTTTCCCATATCGCCTCTTCATATTTAGGTGGCCTCACATCGACCATGATGGTCTCCTCTAGATTTTGAGCATTGAGCGCATCCTGTACGTCTCTCATCCACAAACCAAAATTGATTTTGCCGTCGTATTTCACTACACTAATCTTAGTGTTCTGAAAACCCACTTGAACTGTGCCTGCCATCTTGCTGCTTTTACCAACTTTTTCACCCATAATCACAAATTCCAAATTATAGAGAAAGATCCAAACTTTGAGAAGAATCAGAAATTACCCAACTGAACCCTAGATTGGATTCCAAATAGAACTCCTAACCACACGAGGAAAGCGAGATCTTCAACGGTAACTTCAAACCCTAACTCCACCAAAACCTAGAACTCCAAGAACCAAGCTTCCAACTGAATCTTCCTCCACCTAATCCAAAACCCCAGATCTGAAATCTGAGCTCTGATACCACTTGTCGCGCGACTATGCGGAAGCATTGCACGCACACACAACGAACCTGTGATCACGAGTAGAAGAGAACCAAACACTTGCACAAACCAAGCCAATTGCGACAAATCAATCCAAACACAGAGATATACGTGGTTCGGCAAGTTGCCTACGTCCACGAGGAGAGGATGGGGAGATTTCACTAAATCAAGAAGAGTACAAAGGATTACAATCACATAAATTCCCTCAAAGTAACCCTCAACCAAAGATCTCACATTGCTCATAATATCTCCCTCTCACAATGCTCAAAAGATTCCTCAATCTCTGATTTAAAACCCTAACAAATCGTTTCCCTATTTATATCAAAACAAAAACCCAATCAGAGTGCAAACAGGAAACCTGAATATGCAAAAAACCCGTCGTAAGTCGACTTAACAGAGTGTACAAGTCGACTTGGCAGAGAGAAAAACAGCAACTGGAGGACACTTCATAAGTCGACTTATCAGGCCTGATAAGTCGACTTGGCAGAGCGAAAAACCATAACTCCAGTGCAGATCATAAGTCGACTCGTGCACGCTGACAAGTCGACTTACCATAAGTCGACTTAGCCTTGTGCATGAGTCGACTTATGCCAGTAAATCTGGTTTTTCTGATTCTTTCTTCCACAGTAGTTTAATCGTTGCAGATAGAACCCCTGGGCTTTTTTTTGGTGGCCTTTTCCCCTCAGATAGACTCGCTAATTTATCCCAGGGACAAAATTTCACCAGAGACAAAATTTCACCGACGGTAAAAGAGTAAAAAGATATAACCCAGAGGGTCTTTATGCAACAACGGAAATACAAGGGTAGTAAGTTCAAAAAAATGATAATAGGGGTGGGGGGGGGCGGGGGGCTAACCTTCATATTTTATTATCAGTACTTGGCTTCTGAGCTATGTGAAAGAAGTGCATTGATTGCGTCTTGTATGATTTGATTCAACATTTAGTGACTGATTTGTCATCATCAATAGGTGTTTACATGACTGGTAAATTCTCATTGTAAGCTTTACAAAAGCTACATACATCATGAAACCTTATTCTAATTGCAAAAGTGGAACAGAGGCTTATGTAGATTCCACAAGAAGCTCATGTATTGGTAAAGAGGAGAGCAATAAAAGTGAGCTACAAAGAAGAGGCATGTTGGATATGCTGAGCATATGCACAGTAGATGCCATCTCAAATTCTAGAATTGAACCACACGCCCCTGTGTTCTTAATTCTACTATAAAACCCCAAGTCTCTTCTTCCTTGAAATTCCTCACTAAACCTCGATCTGCTTATGGATTTCTTCTGATCATCGAGCAATGGGCTCGCCTCCCATTGCTAGCGCGCAATGGAGAAGGTGAATCCAGCTACATGATGCAGGGCAACTATGTACCTTTGGCAGTTACGCTCCTTATTATAATTTCTTATTAGAAGGGCCATCTCTGATGTTTTAAGTTTTTATTTGACGAACAAGGAAACGTTTGTAGTATTTGTGTTCTATGATATTATTGATGTATCATCCTATTAGAGACGATGCATGGTTTATGTTAAAATTTCTATTGACTTCGTTGGTGCGTTAGGCTTCATTGAGTCACGATGCGACCTACAATTTTGCAGTGCTTATGTTCTCGTTCCTACTATTATTGGAGTCACTGTATTCTCTGTGCGAGTCTCATTTCTCTGCAGGCTTTGCCACTAGAGGTATTTAGCTAAGCATCCAATTTCACTCACAAAACAACTCAGCATACCTCCGCCAAACTTCCAACTTTGCTTAAAGGAATCCGACTGGAAGTTCTTCCTCTAGTCTTCTCCTTTGCTTTTTTTTTTTTTTTTTCCTTCTTTCTGCAAAACCATAGCTATATAGAAAATAAAGGATCCGGATCCTCTCAACTGTTAAGAAGTGGTGAAGAGACCACTAATGACCATAACAGTTTATCATTTGGTTGACATTTGTGATTTATTCTAAATTTAAGTGCTTATCACCCTTCCGTGGATTGCCCTCATTCCTACTTTTCGTTCAAGATGAAATCCCAACCACCAATCGAGTAATAGACTGCTATTAACAGAAGTCATAGTAGTCATTCCCCTACTTCTAAACAGCCGAGAGAATCGAAATCTGAGAAGAATAGGTTTTCGTGCATATAATCCATAAACTAAAACTACTGCAACAATTTTTCTCTGTGATTTGCGGCTTTTTTGGTTATTATATTCAAATTTTTGTCTGATTTTCAGCTTTTTTTTTTTGTGTGTGTGCTGGTTATTATATTTGAAACAAGCCATCTCTATTTGTTCTTTCTTGCTTGGTTTCCATATGTGTAATCTTGAACTGCAAATAGGCGGTAGCAAGTATTTCAAAATATCAAGTATTATCTTGAATGGGCAACTTGATGCGTATGTTTGTTACTAATTAGTGACTGCAAATATTTGTAGTTTCTTTATGAATTGTGATCCTATAATCAGATTGCACATGAAGAAGATCTCCTCAAGGTTTTATTAAGGTACACACTAGGAACTCCTTTTTTTGGAGAGGAAGTAAGGTCACATATGAACTTGACAAGGACACTCGGATTATTAAGGTACACACTAGGAACTCCTTTTTTTGGAGATAAACTGTGAAGCATAGCTCCCCAGTGCTTTATTAAAAAGAAATTAACAACCACCCGCGGGGTGGGCTTCTGGGTAGCAGCTCCCCATGGAGGAGGAGATCTCGTCAGGCTTCGTGCTCGTTGCTAGTCAGGAGTTCAAAACCCCATGACTGCATTCACCTGGTTTCCCTTAGTCATAGGGTGGAGACGGAAACCCAGGGGTTTTACTAGTTAACCGTGTACAGCTCAACCCTGTTGTATGTCTGTACCTGGGCCCACCGGTCCCCTCACTGCTCGCCCATGCTTGCCCGTGGGGATGAGCCCCTCATTTAAGTGAGGGTAGCTCCTTGTGGTTGTGGGGACTGCGTGGTTCGATCCAGGGTTGTTGGCGGGGGCTCCAAAGGAGTTAAACTGAACTAGGGTGACCAGGTTTCCCCTTGTCACCAAAACAAAAAAAGAAATTAACAAAACAAACTACAAACTGGAGGGATACATATGAGAACTCGCATAAAACCTGGTCCCTCTAACAAAAGAAGAAAAAACATCTCTAATATCACAGCCAGCAATAGGTAGAAGCAAGACATCCTTGACCACATCATCATTTAATGGCCCGTTTGATCTATTTGCATTCTGTTTCTCCTCAAGGTGACTTATGACAAGTGATACTCTTCAAGTCTACTACCTCCCTTGTTACACCGAAAACAAGAATACTGGTGAATAGTTTCACGTCAGTAAGATCGCCAATATCCTTACTAGTCTTTTTAACTGTGTCGACAATGATTTTTCAAGACAGTAGTGTCCTAGCTGCATATCAATTAATCCATCCCCAAATCAGTAGGATATGCTTCCTAACTGTATCAACTAGTTCATCTCAATCCCGAGTTCTAACCCCCTTTGGCTTTACTGATAACAAGATAAATTATGTTCATTTCTGAACCAGTAGGAGACCTATGTCCTTACGAAAAGTCAACCACTTTTTCTCAATTTGGAGTAGTAGCTCAACTCACACTGAGATAACCAGCCGTAATGTCTTCTGCTGTTAGATGAATATGAATCATCGTTATCTCAAGATTAAAACTGATGAGGAAAGTGTGTCATTTCTCCACGTTCTACTCCCAAACTTGTTGTTCAGGTCAGTTTTTCCATTGATTTTATTTCCAATATTTGATTTCAGCTTTGGCTTCTGTTTAATGGTTCCCAATGTTTCTAACATTAGTAGGAGCCAGTCTTCCTGGATGTTCTTTTCATGCTAAAGCTATATGTCCGATGACTATGATTGATCAGGTATATTTGTATATATGTATGTACGTATGTGTGTGTGTATAGATGTATGTATGTATGTATGCATATGTATGTATGTATGTATTTTCATTTGTGATGAGGAGGTTATCATATTGTTATGCTTTTAATATTCAACTACTTCTTGGTGTAATCTCTGTGAGATGTTTTGCTTTTAGGGGAAAGATATTGATTCCATTAACTTGTGGAGCAATATGAGAAAGATGCTAAGATAAACATTAGAAGGATATCAAGGAGCGCCCGTGTCATCATGTAGCTGAAATTTGGCGCTTCTTTGAAGACACTATCCTTATGCTTTCAGATATTTATAGTTCAATACCAATTGTATTGCATATTTGCATGTTTATGAAGCACCTAGTTTCCCTTTCGTTTTCTTTCTTTTAAGATTGTAGGAGCAATGTACTGGCAAAACCAGTTTCTTGATGCAGAACTGCTTTATACCTACAAGTTTACAATGTAGAATTTGTACATAGTTGCGTGTATGTCCTTCAGTTATGTAGTCTCAAATCCCATGAGCTTCTGAAGCCACATCACATTGGAGTATGTCTATCTGTTTATAATTCAGCCTGTCAACTGCATAAAGGTGTGATGTTAAATTAAAAAAAATTACTTCCAATGTGATAAATATATGAAAATAGTTTGTTGCTTGCATTATTCAATTTTGGGATAATTGTTGCTGTGATCTATCGTATATTTATCGTAAGCTGGTTATGTGTTTCTACATATATTTTCGTAGTTATTTGTGGTGCTTCTATCATGCTTGGGCCTGTTTGTCCTTAAGCACTTGAAATCAGATAAGAAAAATGAGGACAAAGGGGTTGCTGTGGACGTTTTCTTGCCTGCTGGTGAAGAAGCTTATAAAGCAATACAAGACTCTATGTAAGTGATCTTTTCTTTTGTGGTTCTGATGACTCTTAAGTTTACGAACTTAGAACTCTTTCAAATGAAGAC
>BQKN01057904.1:112367-125856 GCA_022839385.1 Asparagus kiusianus | reverse complement strand
TCTAATCTCTGCACGAATGGGATGAATGAATCTCCTGGGGCAGAGGCTGCACTCATCAACGAAGGGCAGTGTAGCACGTACCAAGCCATCAAATAGGTATATGGCATTGGCACCCTAGGATTGGGAGTCTTGAAAGTCTTGCGACCCTCGGACTCTATCTCTGTAGTATCAACGAAGTCCGAAGTCAACTCCCGCAATCCGAATTGTAGACAACCCACCATAGCACTGAGAAGGCTCACAGGCCTCCCATGGGCTAGAAGGACGGCGGGGTAAATCACCTCAATAGCGAGAGCATCGATCGGCTTGGTCGGGACGACGCACCGCTTGAGCCACAGCATCAAATACCCAGCCAAAAGCGCCGTATCAGAGATAGGGAGCAGAGCTTGGTAATGGAAACTCTTGAATTCTGTATGGGCCGGGAAAACATCTTCCTTGGCCTCATTGGTGTAGTGGGAGGTAGCATCATCAATCCTAGCCTGAACCTCCTCTAAGGTGCTTGCAGGCAAACGGGTCACTAAGCCTCCCTTATTGCCCAAGTTCTGGAATAGATATTCCGCCCAAGACACCTGTTTAATACCGCTTCCGTGGGCCCCCGTCAGCTGCATACAGATGTGGAAGTGACACATGACTTCCCACAAAGTGTCGTAAATTTCGGGGCTGGCCTTCTTTAAAAGTTGAAGTTCTGCCGATCCCGGAACAAATTCTTCATACGGCAAATCTCCAAGAAGAAGACCCGAGACTTCGTGCATCTCAAGAAGAGCGAAGCCTAATTCCCCCACAGGGGTGAAGAAAGTGCAAGTATCAGGATTATACTTCTCCAGTATAGAGAAAAAGTGAAAGTGACTCTGGACCATTCCGAATTTAGTGGCCCGCACAGGAACTTTCAAACCAGCCTGGGAGAGAGGCGCATCCAGTTCGTCCAAAACAAACTTGGTCATCCGGGTCCACCACCCTGACACTGGAGAATGAACCCAGCCAGGAGTTCTGAATCCTTGCGCGGGAAACTCCCCTTTCTTCTCTACAAATCTCCTAACAAAAGTCCTCGCGGGACTAGCCACTTCGCCAAGGGGATACTCCTTAGCGAATAAACCTGGTCGTAAAGCAGTCACTTGTCGACCATAACCTGCTGAGCGGACTCCATGGAAAGTCAAATTTCCAAGAGCAACTCCGTCTTGATCCTTAACCAAGGGCCAATCCATGTGTCTCGGGACGGATGCACACTGGAAATAAGATATAGGGAACATTCTCTCCATGTTGGGCAAGAAAAGGTTACGGTCTCCAACTTTCCGCAGCCACTTATAGTTCCCGTCATAAGCGGTGTCGGCGTCAAAGTCAACAAAGTCCCTGTAGGCTGTCTAAAAATTACAATGGATAGCTGATTAAAACAAGTCCCTACGATGGAGGTCACCATCAAATGACTTTCAAATCACCGCAAACACAACCTCATTTCTGAGATGATTGATCTTGATGGCTGCAACAACAGCATGACTAATAGAGATGCTGATGAGCAGTGTAATGATTTTAGAAATAAAAGGTTGGACTTAGTTAGTGAGTTGCTTGGTAGAGAGTTGTGGGCAAATATTCGTCTAAAAGACACCATGGATGTTGATTCCCATCTAAGCTCCTACAACGGAAGCTATAATCAAATAGTTTTCGGGTCGATAAGCGAAGAAACTGCAAATGGAGGACTTTTCACAAAGATCGAGAAGAGTTACAATTCGACGACACTTCCGATAAATGATGGAAATTCTATTCAGCAGTCCTCACAATCTACAGTGAAGGTTACAATCTGACGACTTTCACACTCTACGACAGCTAAAGCGAGGATTACAGAACAACGGTCTTTGCAACGCATTATAGAAGAGGTCACAAGTCAACATACTTCTTCTGAAACGCGGAAGTCATCCCCGCGTCACATTATGGGAGTGCAGGCGACCCCCGCGTTTCCAAGTCACAAACCAACGTGAGCGACCCTCGCGTTCGGGGGAGTTCAACCCATACCGACCCCCGCGTCACCAAGCAGGCAACAAGCCAAACACGAGCAACCCTCGCGTTCATCAATGTTCAGCTCACACCCAACATCGCGTCTCAAGCCTAAGACACGAAGTTGGGTTCTGAACGCCAGATTGGGCGTTTGACTTGTTCAAACACAAGTCGAACGGTTCCAGAACCGTTTATCCCACGTTCTGAGGGATTTTCGCCCACGTAGGAGCGGATATAGGGGTCAGTTACAACCCCTTATCCCCCTATAAAACTCAACAAACTCAACAGAGTTAGGGGATCAGATTTTTGATAATCGGATCAGGAGGCTGGCTCTTTGAAAACTGAAGAGTGAGCAGGTTGGATTTGAGAGATCTAAACCGCACAGGTTGGAGATTTAGCAGCAACGAAATCCTTGGAGATAGGATTTTTGAATCAATCTCAGGAGATCAGATCCGAGAGTATTCTTCGACAACAGATACAGCTTGATCATTAACCGAATTTTCGGTTCTAACAACTCTATCTATAGAGTTTTAACTCGTTCAGAGTTCTTAAACTCATAAAAGAGTTACGTATAAAACTTCCTACAGAAGTTCATCGTTCCCACGAGATAAGAGACGGTCGGATCGTCAACGGAGAGCAAATTCGACGCAAGCAATCGAAGGAGGCATTCCATCGCTACCAAGAAGAACCCAGTTTTAAACAAAGGGGAAGAACCAATTTCGTTCTCCTCTCTTTTGTAATCAAGTTGTAATCGAGATCAAAGGAATCAATTCAAATTTTCTTTTATCTTCTTTATTGCAATTTTCCTACATACAGTCCCCGAAGAGGAATCCAGGTTTGACTATTGGCTTACGGTTTGTGTGCTCAAACTTAGCGTCCGTAACCAATGTCCTAAGAGTCTCGGGAGAAGCTTTTGTGACTAACTCTGCGCGACTCTTATCCCTAATTCTGAAGACTGGGAGTTCTAGGCGCGAGTTGAATGTCATGTTTATGTCCATGCCACCTACATGTCCAAAATGGTGGCGAAAAAGAAGAGGTTCGCTGGTATGACGCACTGCAAAACGAAGAAAAAATCAGCTAAGTCAAAAGCAAAGCCCAGACGCGAAGGTCGACACCCGCGTCAACTAAGTTCAAACGCGAAAGTCGAACCTCGTGTCAGAAAAGTCAGACGCGAAGGTCGAACCTCGCGTCAGAAAAGTCAAACGCGAAGGTCGAACCTCGCGTCAGAAAAGTCAAACGCGAAGGTCGAACCTCGCGTCAGAAAATTCAGACGCGTAGGTCGACCCTCGCGTCAGAAATACCAAACGACGGAGTCCAGCCCCGCGTCATCTGAAACGAGTTTCCTCGTTGGGTCCAAAGACCAAAACTTGCCGATGCAAGTTCAACGACCACGAAGGCCATACTTACCACTGATCAAAGGAAGGTGAGGCGGCATGTTCGCCTGAGCGGCAGCGCCGCCGGCCGGCGCTGATGATGCCGACTCTCGAGCCGCAGCGGCGTTAGATCGGGAAGAACGAGGAGCGTCGGATTTCTTGGGTGCCATGAGATCTCGTCGGAGGAGATGAACAGTCGTCGCCGGAGGAGAGAACGAAAATTTTCGTTGGAATTTCAAGAAGAGTCGAATGACTCTGATTTGACCTAAAGCGGTCTATTTATAGACAGCTGGACAGGCTGTCAAATCGTAACGAACGGGATTCGAGGTCAGAATCCCGCCCGAACCGACCCTCGCGTTCGGGTCGGTTGAAATTCCAAAACGCTGAGCTCACCCACGCGTTCCAATTCTCAAATGCATAATTTGTTTATGCATTGGATTACTATAATGGCAGCTCTTCAACTACCAAGGCTATGATACGGCCCCAGATAAATAAGAGCTAGCAGAAATCATCAAGGCGACCAAAGCCGAGGAGAAATTGGCGACTCCGCAGGGGAGTCTATTGAAGAAGCACAGATAGATTACAGTCAACAACGTTGAAATCATCTGGCTCAATCAGACGAAGTGAGTAATCAGTTCACTAGATTTTGGGATCCAAAGTATTCCGAAAATTCGTCTCAGTCAACCGCGAACTTTCAAAAACTTTGGAGGGGGTTCTGTAGGCTGTCTAAAAATCACAATGGGTAGCTGATTAAAACAAGCCCCGATAACGGAAGTCACAATCAAACGACTTCCACGATCACCGCAGACACGACCTCATTTCTGAGATGATTGATCTTGATGGCTGCGACAACAGCATAACTAATAAAGATGATGATGAGCAGTGTAATGATTTTAGAAATAAAAGGTTGGACTTAGTTGGTGAATTACTTGGTAGAGAGCTGTGGGCAAATATTCGTCTAAAAGACACTATGGATGTTGATTCCCGTCTAAGCTCCTACAACGAAAGCTACAATCAAATAGCTTTCGGGTCGATAAACGAAGAAACTGCAAATGGAAGCCTTTTCATATAGATCG
Source organism: Asparagus kiusianus (assembly GCA_022839385.1). Classification (NCBI taxonomy): domain Eukaryota; kingdom Viridiplantae; phylum Streptophyta; class Magnoliopsida; order Asparagales; family Asparagaceae; genus Asparagus; species Asparagus kiusianus. The sequence continues at coordinate 121,424 of BQKN01057904.1, read as the reverse complement.
AGAAGAGTTACAATTCGACGACACTTCCGACAACTGATAGAAACTCTATTCACCAGTCTTCACAATCTACAGTGAGAGTTACAATCTGACGACTTTCACACTCCACAACAGCTAAAGCGAGGATTACAGAACAACGGTCTTTGCAACGTCTTACAGAAGAAGTTACAAATTAATTAGCTCCTTCTAAAACGCGGAAGTCATCCCCGCGTTACAATTATGGAAGTGCAGGCGACCCCCGCGTTTCCAAGTCACAAATCAACGTGAGAGACCCTCGTGTTTGTAGGGGTTCAGCCCATACCGACCCTCGCGTTTTCAAGCAAGGAACAAATCAAAACGCGAGCGACCCTCGCGTTCATCAATGTTCAGCTAATACCCAACCTCGCGTCTCAATCCTAAGACACGAAGTTGGGTTCTGAACGCCAGTTTGGGCGTTTGACTTGTTCAAACACAAGTCGAACGGTTTCAGAACTGTTTCCCACGATCGAGGGAATCACGCCCACGTAGGAGCGGATTTAGAGGGCAGTTACACCTCTTATCCCCCTATATAAACTCAACAAACTCGTTCAGAGTTCTTAAACTCATTCGAGAGTTACATATAAAACTTCCCATAGAAGTTCATCGTTCCCACGAGATAAGAGACGGTCGGATCGTCAACGGAGAGCAAATTCGACGTGAGCAATCGAAGGAGGCATTCCATCGCTACCAAGAAGAACCCAGTTTTAAACAAAGGAGAAAACCAAATTCGTTTTCTTCTCTTTTGTAATCAAGTTGTAATCGAGATTTAAAGGAATCAAAATCAAATTTCTTTTATTCTCTTCTTTGCAATTTTTCCTACATACAACAGGTAGAAAGGTGAAGACTCTTCGTTCAGACAATGGTGGAGAGTACAAGAGTGATCCATTTCTGCAGTTTTGCCGGGATCACGGCATTAGAAGGCACTTCACAGTTAGAGAGACACCGCAACAGAATGGGTGGCAGAGAGGCTGAACCGTACCTTGCTGAAGAAGGTACGATGTATGATGACGCAGAGCGGATTATCTAGATCCTTTTGGGCCGAAGCGTTGGTTTATGCGAGCCATCTCGTTAACAGGTTGCCGTGCACTGCGATAGAGGGGAAGACTCCTTTGGAGCGTTGGTCTGGTTCTGTGGCTAGTGATTATGAGTCTCTACGGATTTTTGGGTGTCCAGCTTATTTCCATGTTAGTGATGGGAAGTTGAATCCGAGAACGAGGAAGGCTAGCTTTGTGGGATTTAGAAAAGGTATAAAAGGCTTCAAGTTATGGGACCCACAAGATAAGAACATGATCATTAGCAGAGATGTCACATTCGATGAGGCGTACATGATGAAGCCTCGAGTTCCTCAGCAGGTGGAGGAAGATCAGACAGAGAGGATATCGCAGCAGGTGGAGGTTGATGTGACTCCACTCACTCCAGAGAGCACTGTATCTATTGAGACTCCTACAGAGGTGACACTGGGAGGAGATGAGATGATAGCCGAGCAGACCGAGGGTACAGTGGATCATGGGACTCAGGAACAGGGTCATGTTTAGGGGTCTATTGCAGCAGACAGACCGAGAAGAGAGATTCATCGGCCAGCTAGATATGATGATGTCATGGTGGCATATGTTTTATCGGTGGAGGTCGTTGATGATTTGATTCCTGCCACATTCAGGGAGGCAGAGTCCAGCCCTGATTCCATTAGGTGGAGGAATGCTATGGAGGAGGAGATGCAATCTCTTCGGAAGAACGACACTTGGGAACTTGCAAAGCTACCGAAGGGTAAGAAAGCTATTGGTTGCAAGTGGGTGTATGCTAGGAAAGAGGGATCTTCTATTGGGGACATTCGATTCAAGGCCAGATTGGTTGCCAAGGGATATGCACAGCTTGAGGGAGTTGATTACAACGAGGTATTCTCACCCGTTGTGAAGCACTCATCTATTCGGATATTATTGGCATTGGTGGCACAGCTGGACTTGGATTTGGTCCAAATGGACGTGAAGACGGCCTTTCTACATGGAGACTTAGATGAGGAGATCTACATGACACAACCCATGGGGTTTAAAGCTGCAGGAAGAGAAGATTTGGTGTGCAAATTGAAGAAATCTCTCTACGGACTGAAGCAATCACCGCGACAGTGGTACAAGAGATTTGATAGCTTTATGATTGGCCGAGGATACACGAGGAGCCCTTATGACCCGTGTGTTTATATGCACAAGCTACAAGATGGTGAGCATATTTATTTGTTATTGTATGTTGATGATATGCTCATAGCTTCCAGGAACACTTTAGCTATTGAGAAATTGAAAAAGGAGTTGTCATCTGAATTTGAGATGAAGGACCTGGGAGAGGCTAAGAAGATACTGGGTATGGAGATTGAGCGAGACAGGGTGAAGGGGAGATTGAAGCTTACACAGAGGAGTTACTTGCAGAAGATGCTGAAGAAATTCAGTTTTGAGGGCAATACCAAGGTGGTGAGTACTCCATTAGCTCCCCACTTTAAGCTTTCAGCTTTGATGTCACCAGTTTCAGTGGAGGATAGAGACTACATGTCCAAAGTTCTGTATGCCAGTGCAGTGGGTAGCTTGATGTATGCTATGGTGTGTACTAGGCCAGATTTGTCACAGGCCGTGAGCATGGTATCTAGGTACATGCATAACCCCGGGAAGGGGCATTAGGAGGCTGTGAAGTGGATTCTACGGTATATTAAGGGTACTGTGGATGTTGGGTTGATTTTTGCGAAGAATGATGAGACAGGGCAGAATTGTGTTGGCTACGTGGATTCTGACTATACTGGAGATCTTGACAAGCGTCGGTCCACTACAGGTTATGTTTTTACTTTGGCTAGTGCACCGGTGTGTTGGCGATGCACTCTTCAGTCTACAGTGGCGCTTTCTACTACGGAGGCGGAATATATGGCAGTGACTGAAGCAGTGAAGGAGGCTTTGTGGCTACATGGTTTGTTGGATGATTTGGGGATTGCACAGGAGACCATTCAGGTACATTGTGATAGTATGTCAGCTATCTATTTGGCGAAGAACCAAGTCTACCATGCACGCACGAAGCACATTGATGTCAGATTTTATTTTGTACGTGACGTATTGGATGATGGTGATGTCACGTTGGAGAAGGTCCACACTAAGGACAATCCTGCTGATATGTTGACCAAAGTTGTACCAGGTGTGAAGTTTGGTCATTGTTTGAGCTTATTGAACATTCTTCGTTGTTGAGGCCGTTGGCGGCCATTTGGATGAACTACGTTCGGCTTGATTCCTTGGGCAAGAGGATACGTAGGCAGTCTTGCAGATGCAGCCGGTTGAAGTTGATTGGGGGTGTTTAGGTGTCGGCTCAGTTTTGGCATAATCGTTCGCCGAGGTGGAGATTTGTAGAGTTGGTGAAAAGTCAGAGGTATGCCTCTGGAAGTTGAGCGGTCGACCGGCAGAGGTTCTGCGGTTGACCGATAGGTGCACACCACTCTTAGTGTGTCGCTGGATGTTGGGCGGTCGACCGGCAGTGGTGCTGCGGTCGACCGCGATTTGTCCAGAGAGCAGACTAGACCTCGGGATATTTTGCGGTCGACCGACATTGTCTCTGCGGTCGACCGGCTATCGGGTTTCAGTCTGGGTCGGTTTTCCAGACCCGTTTCAACTGGGTTTCATATAAATACCCAAGTTGTCTTTCTAGGGTTTATGCAAGGGAGATTTTGAGCTGTTGAAGGGGATTTTCAGGGGCTTCTTTTGTTGGAGTCTATTGGAGAGATCAAGTGATCTTGTAAGTGGGTTTTGGGTAAGATTTGTAACCCTAATTTGTATCCCCCTTGATTTATATTAGTGGAACTCCCCCCTCCTTGCCCCGTGGACGTAGGCATATTGCCGAACCACGTATATCTTGTGTTCTTGCTGTGTTGATTGGCTTGTGTGGATTGTGGTCTATTGTTTGTCTTGTGTGTGCCTTCGATTTGTCGATTTAGGGCTTCCGCGGCGCACAACACATTTTTCGTACCATAGTTTGACAAATCTCCATCGTCCAACAAATCTTGATCCCTCTATACTTGCTGAATCAACCTCATCTGCCTCTGTCTTTAATCGTTCTTATAAATTTAGAAACACTACACTTGGATGTTAGCACGAAGCACATTTAAAACTTTCCTCCTGGTAATTAAATTCTCATGCCCATATATAGGACAGTTTAACCGTAAGGACTTCCTACCTCCGTTTGCTCGACCACTAAATGAAGAGTTTGGACATAAACATATCCCATAGCGTAAATTTTTTTTAAAAAAAAACGTGCATGAACATAGCTCCCTTAAACTCGCGGTAATATAGTACTTGAAGTAATTGGGTCGTTAATTCTATGAGTAATTTAAGTCCCATTGGCCCCTTTGATGCTTGTTTAGACTTAAGAAATTACGTGAATTCATATTATATAGGATTTAATTTTTACCTTAATCTTTCGAATGAAGAATGAAAAATTACATGTAACATCATCTCTCAACTCACGTTCTTTGTTCCTGCAGGCTTCTCGAGTCAAACAATATTTTCACAAGAAATAAGAGAGTGATTCCTCGTAAACTTTCCGTTGTAGAAAGCTGCCTCTCGTCTTTTACTTTCTATTTATTTTCCGGTACGTAGTTGAACGTAACCTAGAACAGTCAAGCCAAAACAATAACTCTTGTTGATCAACCTGCAGTGCTTATTTTAGCTTTAATTGGACCAACTTTATACTCCTTTTTATTTCCCCCAACCTCACTTCATCTTTTTATTTACTTGACCACATATCGACAATTGATTAATTACCATAATTATAGAACAATTAAGAGGGAATATTCTAGCTAATACACGTAAACTAATTTGATATGAAACTTAAACTAGTAGTACAAATCATAAGGACAGGTTATAACTCGATCTGCAAGTAGAGTAGTATAAGATTTGGTAGAAATGGCTTGATTAGGCCTAATTACAGAAGTGGGAAACTAATGGTAATTAATTTGACTCTCTAACCAATTAAGTGAGGACTTGAATGAAGTCAATGCCAACAGAACGTAATCCATGTTGTATCCGGTTCCACTATTATAAAGTGCCAGATAGCTAGGATTCATAGTGGAACAGTCAAAATAAACTTACTTACAATGGAGAATTAACTCTCTGAAATTGATGTGTATTGTCTGAGTATATATATATAGAATAAGGCTTCTATCAACTTAAGTTGATGTCCACCAAACTTCTTAGTCACTCATTTGTTAATATAAAAAACCTTTTCATATCATGTCAGGATCTCTAGGCAATATGAGTAGCTAAAAAGTTTGGTGGACAACTTTTTACTATCCACTTAAGTAGTTGACACAAGTTTTGCTCTCTCTCACTCTCTCTCTCTCTCTCTCTCTCTCTCTATATATATATATATATATATATATATATATATATATATATATATATAATAGTTTAAATTGGCCATTTTAGGTCGGATCTACCCAACCCACTAGCCGTTAATGGAGCTCCATTTAGATCCCCAAGTCAAACTGATTATCCTTTAACTAAATCAATACGAAATGTCAAAAAGTAATGATGACGTTATACCATTTCCACTCGTCTCTGCATAACTAATGGTGCTAATTAATGTAAGAAAAAATGACCACATTTTCTCCATTTTCCTAGTCCAAGTTAGTCCGTGGATAACTAAAATGTCTCCACATTAGGTGTAAAACCAAAGAGTGGTCCTCTGTTTCCTCCATTAGTTTCTCCATAACTAATGAGCATTAATGCTTGTAATTTATTCTAATCAAATTTATTATCATTACGGGCCTTTATAATTAGAACAATTTGTTAGTATGGCCAGTTGCTTAATTTGTAATGGAAATTAAACATGATAATATACATGCTTCACTGATTTTTATGTTTTTTGTCAAAAGACAAGTACAATTCAAAATAAAAATTCATTAACCAACATTTATAGACAAATATGAGGTGCTCAGAATTATTATAGATAAATATAAGGTATAACACTGTTTAAGTTCTAATCATTATGAGTGTTTTCTTTGATTAGTTAACCCACTCTGAACTAAGGTAACAACCCCTGTTAGAAAAAAAATCTAATACATAGGATAAGGGTAACAATCTTCAAGAAAAGTGTAAATTATTCATTAACCACCAAATCTGACGTCTTTGCTAGGCATTTTGTCAAACATAATTTATTTTAAGGTTTATAGATTTTAAAGGTCATGCGAGTCATACGAGAGCACTGAGCGATATAAAGCTGTTCTCCAACAAAACATGCTTCTGCGCGATGAAATGTCGTTTTCCAATTATGAAATGATCTTTTCTCTCTCTCTCTCTCTCTCTCTCTCTCTCTCTCTCTCTCTCTCTCCCTCCATATTTTGTTTGTGCTTTAAGCGCATATCAAATATTTGGATTTGGATTGCACTGCTCACGTTGAAGTCTTTTCTGCACCACCATAAACTCTAAATTAAGGCATGGAGAATTTATATATTCTTAACCAAAAGACCCTTCAATGTGGACCAAAACTAGGCACTAGGGCCACAATAATCCTCAGTAATTGGCGTGATGAAGTATTACCTAACTCAAAATTCAAACCAAATACTCCATGTGTTAGGTTGTTTCTTGCCAATTTTTCCACCAATTAATTTGCTATAAATACCCCCTCTCCCAAACTACCATAACTACCAACACTAAAAAAGCTCTCTAGTCACCAAATTAAAAAGAGCCTAAAATGGCCAGACTCGCTAGCCTCCTCTTCCTTCAACTCCTCTTCATCATCTCCTTCCTCACAACAACAAACGCACTCTACAATGTAGTGGACTTTGGAGCCCGGCCTAACAGCCAAACCGATTCGGCCCGATCGTTCCTTCAGGCTTGGGCCGCAGCTTGTAGCTCATCAAAGCCCGCAAGTATTCACGTCCCAAACGGGAGGTTCTACATAAGCCAGGCCAAATTTAATGGCCCGTGTCGAAATAATGCCATAAAGTTCGTTATTGATGGGGTCATCGTTGCTCCTTCGATGTATTACAGGCGAGGAGATCAAAGCAAATGGATCGAGTTCAATGACGTTGATGGTGTTTCTATTGATGGAGGAGTTCTTGATGGAAGAGGTGGGCCCTTGTGGGCTTGCAAGCTGTCAGGCCGAAACTGTCCAAGTGGTGCAACGGTAAGTGGAGTTTTACGTTGGACTGGGAATTGTTCGGCCCAGTGCAACTGCATAAATTATAAGCGTGCGTAATTGCATGCGGCGCAAATTTTGATGTTAAGGGGTTAAATTGCAACTCTAAATGTGACCAACTCTTTACATCTGTTCACCTTCAGAAGATCATGATTCACTAAACAAATGTCTGAAACTATAAATATTGTTTTTTTTAAAAAAAAAAATTGAAACAAACAGCTAGCTGTAACTATAACTGCTATCTCTGCGTGCATGAATGCAGACCCTCACCTTCGGCGACTCGAAGAACATCGAGGTCGTCGGCATGACGTCATCAAACAGCGAGCTGTATCATATTGTGATAGAGCGGTGCCAAAATGTGAAGGTGGTCGGGGTCAACATCGTGGCTTCGGGCACGAGCCCTAATACTGATGGCATTCACGTTCAGATGTCCAGTGACGTCAGCATTTTGCAGACCAATATTAAGACCGGCGATGATTGCGTTTCTGTGGGACCGGGTACTAGGGGGCTTTGGATCCAGCGTGTCTTTTGTGGGCCCGGGCATGGCATCAGGTTTGTATTGCATAGTCCCTCTTGTTTCTTAACAACATTTTATTGCTCCTATTTGTAAGGAAATTTTCTAGTATGAAACTAACGTCAATAAATAAGTGTAACAATTGAGTACAAAAAAGGAAAAAAAAAAGAAAAGAAATTCAGACGTAGAATTGAAAATTACATTTCTAAGTCCTGAGCACGGGCTAAAGGTTCTATATTGAGAGTACATACCTAAAACAATTATTAAAAAAAAAACACTGTGATATTGACAGGTACACAAGAGCTCTTAGAGCTTTGCTAAAATAATCTCAAATTATCTACTCGTCTTTCTTAAAGAATTACTTTTTGGCAATTTTTATCTTTAAATAAGATGTATATTGATATTTTTATTTTCCCTTTTCCTCTTTTGCAGCATTGGTAGTTTAGGAAAGGGAGGAGACCAAGAAGAGGGGGTGCAAAACGTGACGGTAAAATCTACTGTGTTCTCAGGAACACAGAACGGACTCAGGATCAAAACATGGGGAACCAACACGAAAGGGTTCGTAAACGGAGTTACATTCATCGACGCGGTTATGCGAAATGTGCAGAATCCAATCATCATCGACCAAAATTACTGCCCTCACAGCCACGATTGCCCTGATCAGGTACTAAACTTACTGAAATTTATTAATAAATCAAAAAAAAAATTAGTTAATATTGATCATTAACTAGATGTTTTCTCTTTTTGCAGAGTTCTCATGTTAGGGTAAGTAATGTGAAATATGAGGGCATTAGAGGAACATCTGCTACTGAAAAGGCAGTAAATTTTGACTGTAGTGAGAGTAATCCTTGCAGTGGAATTAGTTTGAAGGACATAAAGCTCACGTATGAGAATCAAGCAGCCCAATCTTTTTGCAAACATGCAGCTGGAGTTGCTTCTGGTTCAATAATCCCACCAAGTTGTTTATGATTCTAAGTCTTTGTGATATGTAGTAGAGAAATGAAGGGATGTAGTACGTCGATCAGCTGGCCGGCTTACTTTGGCTTGTGCTTGTGCTAAAATGAATGGAACATGAATAAATACATGTCCCCTTTCATGAAACCTTGGACTTGTTGGATGGTACATAACTTGCATAAAATTGCCTATTGAATTTGAATACGGTAATGTTGGATATTGCACTTAACCCCCTAGTCTATAATTTGCAAATAACTAAAATTTTCTTGAGAGGAAAACACTCAAACTTTAGGGGAACGAGTATGTTGCCTTTAAATGAGAGGTGATAAAGTATGGGAATTTTTTACTCAAAAATATTTTAGTTTTTTACAAATTACAGGCAGAGGGGGTAGGTGAGATAAGCAAATGTTGGGGGGGGG
>BQKN01057904.1:82963-112267 GCA_022839385.1 Asparagus kiusianus | reverse complement strand
CCAAGACTTTAGGAAAGTTACGTGAGAAAGACAAAGTTCATGGGTATATTCAGTGTCATTGAATATACATGTGCATTCTAAGGAGAAAACCCACAACCTTGACTTAGAGTCCTTGAATCTGAATCCATTTGTACATTTGAAGTTTGTTTAAACGGTTAAGAGAACATGCTATAGTGAACTTAACAGAGAGCCAAAATAGAATTATATGGAAAGTAGGACGCACATAGTGAGTCAAAAAAAAAAAAAAAAAAAAATCAAGGATAAAGATTTCGTTTTGACTCCAAGAAAACCGATAAAGTACTTGAATCTTGGACCAATTAAGCAGGGAGCACACTCATCCAATCATCCTTGCAAAACTGCGGTGAATTAATATATTTTGAGAAGTATACACCTAATCCTCTCTTTCCCAAATTGAAGCATGATAAGGGTTAAAGGAACTGATAGGTGCTGCATGTTAGTGGCGGAGCCACATCAGAAAAACATTCGCATTTTATCTTTAGTTCTTGGTCCCTTAGCGCCTTGAATGTTTCGTATTTTGAAAATAGTCCCTCACTCACCGAAATTGCTATAAGGTCCCCTCAAATTTGTAAGTTATTTAAAATTAACCCCTCAAATCATTGAAATTGTTAACCGTCCTCCAATTCTCATGAGTAGTTATTTCAAATTGATCACAAGAATTGGTGAGCCCAATGACAATTTTCAGTGATTTGAGGGACTAATTTTCAAATAACTTATGATTTGGGGTGGCTACTAGGAATTTTAGTTATTTCAGGGACCAATTTCAAAATATGAGCAATTTTGAAAAGAAATTTTTTTTTTGAAATAAATAAAAAACAATATATGAGTGTATCTTGGATACAACCCCCCCACCCCAACAAAAAAAAAGCTTTTTTTATGGGCTCCACAACTATGCATGTTAGTAATAGTAAGAACAGGGTTATTTGCAAACTTAACAAACATAAAATGAGGGCTAAATAACACTTAAGTACCTCATAGTTTCACCTATTTTGAGCTTCTATACTCTACCTTGTTTTCCACAGTTTTCATATACCTTAAGTTGTTTAAAATAGCCACTTTACTATCCTTTGGTCATACATATGTGAAAATTTCTAGTCAAATGTTCTCATATGACACCCGTATGCGATTTGATTCTAAGTATCACGTAAGAATATTTAGAGAAAAGTTCTCACATCTGCACAATAAAAGATGACAAAATGTTGATTTTAAACAAATTAGAGTACAAAAATACTGAGAAACAGGGGGAGGAGAAGAAATTTTCTAAATAAACTCATTCATACTTTTTTTTTTAAAATCGACCCCATTGAGTTTTTTTTTCAAAAATCGACTCACTTTCTCGTCACGTCAGCATTGTGAAGAGAAAGTGGGTCGATTTTTTTTAATCTGGTTCCTAAATAGTCGGTGTTGTCAACCCCGACTATTTAGGAGGTTACAAAACCCCAATTTCAACCCTAAACCCAAACATTTTATGCCCTAAATAGTCGGGGTTGGTAACCCCGACTATTTAGAAACCAGATTAAAAAAGAATCGACCTACTTTATCGTCACTCAATGGGGGTGAATTTCTAAAAAAAAAAGTATGAATGGGTTTATTTAGAAAATTTCTTCCGAGGGAGTTCAAGTTCGACTCTCACCACATCCCATACCTAACCCGCGCTCTCTTCCTTCCATTTAAAACCCGACGCTTACTTTCCCTAAAATCCCAGAAAAGGGCGAGAAAAAAACGTAAAATCCCAATTCCTAGAACCATGGAAGAAGAGATCGCCAACAAGCAAATAATCCTCAAGAACTTCATTACTGGAACTCCAAAAGAGTCAGACATGGAGCTGAGAGAGGGCAAAATTAGGGTTAGGGTTCCGGCGGGCTCCGGTGGTGTTCTTGTGAAGAATCTTTACCTTTCTTGCGACCCTTACTTGAGAGGAAGAATGAGGGAGAACTACAATTCCTACATTCCTCCGTTTCAACCCAATTCGGTAATTTTCTCAGCCCAGGAGGAAAAAGGGACCATTTGTTGACCCTTTTTGTTGGTTGATCGATTGATTGTTTGTGTGAAGGTTATAGAGGGTTTTGGAGTGGCTAAAGTTGTGGATTCTGATGACCCTAATTTTGCGGCGGGTGATTTTGTTGAGGGAATGACTGGATGGGAGGAGTATAGTTTGATTGTGAAGGCTGGGATGTTGAGGAAAATCGAGATGAATGATGTTCCGCTTTCGTACCACGTCGGCCTTCTTGGTAGGCAACTGATATTTTGATGCTCATTTTGTTCAATTGTTGTGATTGAATGCTCGGTATGTGCATTATTCCGATGTCTTAAGTAATATTAGTTTGCCAAAGAAACCCACACTGGACAACTTCAATTTGACCGTAGCCTGTTAGTTTGATAGAACTTTAATATTTCTTTTAATATGTGAGGCCGCTTGAAGAACTTGAGATACAAGTTAATTGCAGACCGCAGTTCCCGTTACATTAGAGAAACCCGCGTATGCATAAACTGGTCATCTAAATCATGGCTAAGTAACTAAATTGGCATGTCAGAATTATATAATAAACCAGGAGGATTGTTGCATTATTTGAAGTCGAATGGTTTGTTTTCTTCGTGCATGCATTGCCCTTGAGCAAACACACATGACTTCTTAAACTGACACCGAACTAACAAAAAACTATGATCAGCGGTGTCACAAATCGTAAGTTACTATTATGCTAAGTGTGTAACGTCAACCGCAATCTGGACATTACGATAGGCAACAGCAATGACAAATATACCATATTCACGAAATAATTCGAAAGCATGAGATAAAATTCTATTTTGAATGTTACTAGTGGAACGCTATATGTGCGGCATGATCCAGTCACAGGGTGTGAAGTTCTTTTGAAAGTTTTTAGAAATTCTAATGTAGGTGCCAATGTTGAAAAAAATGTGTTTTAGAACGCGTTATAACCCGTTTTAGCACATAACGTGGCTAAAATGTTATGTAACACTGGCATAAAATGCAGACTGTGCTTAATGGTCTTTATGTTTTTGGATGTGGCGCTAAGTGACAACCGTCCAAAATCTAATCTCAGCAACCCTGAACCCTAAACAATACCCAGCTTAGCCCGTTATCTCGATAACCCTAGCGCCTCTTCATGTGACTGCGCTTTCCGTCCTCTTCACAACTGCGACTGCACCTTTCCTCTCGGGATCTCCATCGGACCCCATCTTCTGACGCCGCCTCCTCATGATTCACCGCCGGCTCTCATACCCATCTTCTGCTGCCGCCGCCTCCTGTTCCTCTCTGCCTCACCTCCCCCGCTTCAACCGACCCTCCTCTTCTCATCCACCCGCCTAAAGGTCCTCCCCTCACCTCTTCGCATCTCCAACCAATCTCTTCTTCACGTTGACAACGAAGATCAGCTACGATTGTGACTTCTGAGTCCGACTACAATTTTCTTAAGAGTTGTTTGATTGCTTTAAACTGAACGTATCTGATCATTTGATGATGCTTTTTGGAATGGTTATTAGTCATGTATGACTAACTTTTGTTAAGAAATTGTGATACTTTATTCTATATTTGACAATTATGTTTGAAAATTTTGATGATTCTAATAATTAAAGTCATTATGAATTGTTTGTATTTATAAAATATTCTAAATAACAAATAATTAATATAACCTACGTTATACGTTATGTTTTTTACATTTTTTTTCAATAACCCTTAACAAGAGGTACACATTATGTTATGTGTTATCGTTATTTTCAACATTGGTAGGCACATGTATTAAAGGAGTTATTTGGATTACAGAATGGTCAAAAGCACTAAACAAAGAATTATATGATCTGTAAAGTACTAAGATTTGCCGGTAAGCTTTAGTTTATTACAATTGAAAGTGATGTCCGGATCTGCTTGAAAATTTGGGATCTTAGAGACAGACAGCATATCAATTATTCAAGGATAAATGCCTCTGCAGATTCGCTTAGAAAATCTCAAGATACAAGATAAATGAACAAATATTCTATATGCTAATTTTATTTTAGCATGTGTATTTCCTTGTTATTGGGAAGAAACTGTCAATTTGCGCTTGAGATCTATAAATGTTTTTGCTCTCCCAGGTATGCCAGGTTTTACTGCCTATGCTGGATTTTATGAAGTTTGTTGTCCTAAAAAAGGAGAGAGTGTTTTTGTATCTGCTGCATCTGGTGCAGTAGGCCAGCTTGTTGGTCAGCTCGCAAAACTGTATGGTTGTTATGTTGTTGGCAGTGCAAGCACAAAACAAAAGGTATTGCCTTCTTGGATTACTTTATTTTACTTTTAACTTTCAGATGGATACATAAATAAACTATTGAATTCAGATCGATCTTCTGAAGAACAAACTTGGGTTTGACGAAGCTTTCAATTACAGAGAGGAACCAGACTTGAATGCAGCCTTGAAAAGGTCAGTGCAATCAGTACTTTCTTTGAAGTTTTTTAACCTTAGTTTTCTTTACAATGTTAGTGTCACTGCAAGCCTGTAAGCCCGTCGGCATGAGGAAGCCGTAGGACCCATTAAGTGTAGTGCATTGTTTGGCTCAAACCAATGCCAAAATCGGCTAGCTGATGTTACCCTTGAATTTCACAAGATACCTTATAAACACTACTATCTCACTCTAGTCACCATCCAATGTGGGACTAATTTATTGGATTGTTATAATCACCCTATCTTAATTACGCAACATCTTCATTGCGACATATGACAATTGGCCCATCCCAGCATCACCATTAGGTAATGTGGACTCTAGAGGTAGCTCCTACTTGTTCTAGAGGCAGCTCCCATCGGTTCAAGAGGTGGCTCCCACTACGCCCATGATGTAGCAATTTGTCCTGCAAAAGTTACAGAAAGTGCTAGGCAGTATAGGGTCCAGACACAATCCCTAGAGCTTAGGCGAGACGTAGGCAGTTTTCCACATTTTTTTATTACAATAATTGATAATAAATGTATCAAATTCTTAAAAAAGCTGCAAAAAAATAACAATCATAGATTCATAATCAATCCTACATAAGTAAACTAAATGGTGAATACTAAGCTACATTAACACAATAAGTCAATATTGATGACGCAATATCCCAATTTTCCAAAAGCTGATGCTCAAAATATCAGCAGAAGTAAGAAAAAAAGATCATCAGTGTAATATTGGCATAACCATCTAATCTGTTTCTCTTTGACTCTAGTCTGTTTCTCTTCTTTGTGAGGATTTCTTTTTTGTTCTTTTTTTTAAGTAGTGGTAGAGGAGGTTTGCTGAAGGTCAGAGGAGTTGGAGGTGTTCATAGTTGTGGACACTAAGGAGCTCAGAGGAGCTTGGTGGATGATGGAGGTGGCAATGAAGGAAATTATGACTAAGATCGAAGTGATGCAGTCTGCGTAAAGTGTCGCCTAGGCATAGGCATTCCCAAAATTTGAGCAAGTGGCCTAGGTATTGCTTAGGCCTAAGCGTAAGCCTAGGCAGGCTAGGCGATAGCTTTTTAAAACATTAGTCTCGCATAGCACTTAGTTCCACACTTCCGGCTGGCTAATTGCCCTAATACCATTTGTCACCTCAAGCTCGCGAGCCCATCACGTGAAGTACCTACTGAGCATAGCGCATTTTTTTGCTCAAACCACTGCTACAATCTGCTAGCCAATGCTACATATGAATACACAGCTTACCTTATAATTGCTATCTCACTCTAGTCACCATCCGATGTGGGGCTAATTTGTTGGATGTTACAGTTATTGTTATAACTGCATATATAAAGTTAATCAGAAAATTTTGCTCTAAAAAAAGGTCATGTCACCAAGCCTCAGACTAAAGACCTTGGAAAGTATCCTTTTGCTGATAGAGATTCAAAACATTAACTACGACTGTGGAATTCCGTCGTTTTCTCTTTCCATTGGTGAGGTCCGTGGAATGCTCTGCTAAATTCCAATTTTCCAAGGTTTTAACTATTTGTTATTTAGTGCCTAATAGAAGATAAATTAGTCACAATTTCTAAGGTTTTGACTGTATCTCATGTTCTTTTATGGTATTGATTGGATAAATTTGCCATTTGTTGGAATTATCCTACATGTTGGAAGTGGTTCTTCCATTAAAAGGCTTTTCTATTATTATTGTTGTTATTATTTTTAACTAGTCTCATTTATATCTGATATTAATAGGCATTACATCTTTAAAGGAATATCAACTGCTTTTCTATTTCCATCTTGAGAGAACAAATATTCATTGCCAGTCCTGCAAATATCATGTGGATTGATGACGGAGATTTGTGGGGTTATGTGAAAAAAATAAAACTTTTTTTTTGATCCGGGGTGGGGGTTATTTGAGAAACTTCGGAGTTATGTGAGTTTTTGTGGGAAAAGTTTGGAGTGTTAAGTGGAAAAGCAAAGTATAAGGGGTTTTGTCTGAAACGCACAAAGTTTTGAAGGTTTTGTGAAATTTACGCTTACTCCTAATAGGATTTTCAGCCCAGTTTACGCTCCCATATGCGAACTTAGTTACTTGCTTTTATTGCCTTGACCTTCATATATATAAATGTTTTTTGAAGCAGGTACTTCCCATCAGGCATCGACATCTACTTTGACAATGTGGGTGGAGCCATGCTGGACGCAGTGCTCCTCAACATGAGGCTTCATGGTCGGATCGCTGTTTGTGGAATGGTGTCTCAACACGGAACTAACAGCGAAGGGATTCGTAACCTGTTCTCTCTCATACCAAAACGAATAAGGATGCAGGGCTTCCTTCAGAGCGACTACCGGCATCTCTTTCCTCAGTTCTTGGATTGTATGGCCAGTTATTACAGGCAAGGGAAGATTGTTTACATTGAGGACATGAGCGAAGGGCTCGAGAGTGCTCCGGCTGCTTTTGTTGGGTTATTTTCTGGTAAGAATGTCGGGAAGCAGGTTGTGTGCATCTCACGAGAATGACTTATCCCTACACCCTATTTCGGGTATTCTTTCCAGAATGATATCCTTGTCAACATTGAGTAAGGATTTATCTTATGATCGGGCTTCATTAGTCCATTGTTCTAAGGAATAAGGTGGCTAACTCCCACATTCTCCTTTGATAGGGGAGATTTTCTTCTTCGTACCTTGTTTTATGTTTTCATTAAGTGGGAATATGTTGCTGAAGACCGTTAGTCGAAGTCATCTTGTACCGTGAGTCGAAGTCATCTTGTATCAATGTGCCGTTATTAGTTGTCCTCCTGAAGACTGATTTTTCATGATATGATTCAGCAAATGATGTTTCCACAAGAACACTTGAAGTATGGTAACTCTACAGTTGTTTGTAGAGCATATATTGAATATTTCTTCTGCTTTCCATGCTTCTAAGCTAGGGTATGAACAGTTGAACAACAATACCAACAAAGGCATTATCCCTAATTTTCCAGGTCGAATACACGAATCTTATTCTACCATCCCTCGTACGGATCATCTCCTCTAAGTTCTTTTAGATCTACTTTAGTCCTCTTTTGTTGGGCGCAGAGTCACGCCCACCGCCGCGGAAGCGATATGTCCTGAGAGATAGAGCCCGGACTTTTGTTTTCACAAAAGTACAAGTCAAACTCGATATCTGTGTTTCGCGAAGGAAACCAGACTCAGTAGCGAAATATCTCAGCAAAGTGAGATATCCACTCTTCCTCTCATCAGTGCAAGGACTTAACTATCGAGGGCACCTGCAAGTAAACAAATAGTTACGACAATACAAAGACGAGATTTACGTGGTTTGGCAAACTAGCCTACGTCCACGGGAGGGGGGGTTTCACTATGAGGAGAACACCAAACTTTTACAAGTTCTCTCTCAAGTCACTCTTTCTTTTCTCTCAAAGAAACTCACACAAACCAACTTATTTCCCCACGCATTTCACTTCTCAACCTCCCTTCTATTTATAGCCAAGAGAGAGAGGGGGGTGCCCTGCGGGACAGCTCAAAATTGAGCTCGGATGAAGGGGCTGTAGGTGAGGGCTATAGGGGGGTGGAAGCATGGGCTATAGGGTATGGGACTGACCCCCACACGTTTGTGTCCTGCTGGATCCAGCCGAAAGTTTCCTTGGGAGCATGGGTTTTCCACTTCCATCATCTCTTGTCCTTGTGTCCACCTGCACGTTCACAAGCATTGGACTGTGGACAGTCCCATGTTCCCCCATGTTCACAATTCTTCACCTCGTTCATCATTTGATAAACCTCAAATTTTGAACGAACTCCACCAGAGAGATCCAGGCCAAACCAGCTGCGTCACTATGCCGCGACTGCCTACGTACCCTCCATCAGGATCAAGCTAACCGTAGTTCTGTAATTATTCTCCAACATAGTCTCCACCTCACCTCCATCACCGCCCCGAAGGGCCATGCCCTCTTGGGCAGATCAACACGGGCTGATATAAAGCAAGTCCAAGCAATACTGGAACTTGCTACCCGTGACCACCTTGGTTAACATGTTCGCGGGATTCTCATTCGTATGCACCTTCATGAGAGAAATATCACCTTCCTCTATGACATCCCGCACAAAATGATACCTAACATCGATATGCTTGGTACGAGCATGGTGAACTTGATTTTTCGCCAAGTGAATCGCACTCTGACTGTCGCACCACAAGTTCATGCTCTCCTGCTCAATCCCCAAATCGTCTAGAAGACCCCACAGCCATAATGTTTCCTTCACTCCCTCCGCCATGGCCATGTACTCGACCTCTGTTATAGAAAGTGTCACTGTAGCCTGCAACATCGATTGCCAATTAATTGGAGCTCCATGTATCCTGAATACATACCCAGTAGTAGATCGTCGTCTATCTAGATCGCCCGCATAATCTGAGTCCACAAACCCGTCGACCTGACATGTATCTCCACCAAAATACAGACCCGTATCTGCGGTACCTTTCAAGTACCTCAGGACCAATTTCACCGCTTCCCAGTGCGTCTTTCCCGGATTCGCCATGAATCTGCTACCACACTAACCGCCTGTGAAATATCAGGACGTGTATACATCATTGCGTACATTAAGCTGCCAACTACACTAGCATAAGGGACACGCTCCATGTGTGCCTTATCTTCCGCTGTAGTGGGAGATTATTTACCTGAAAGCCTACAGTGTGGAGCCAATAGGGTCACCACCGACTTCGTACTTTGAATCCCGAACCTCGCGATCATCCGCTCTATGTAGCCCTTCCGACTCAAGAACAATCGCTGATTCGCCCGCTCTCTTCTAATCTCCATACCCAGTATTTTCCTAACAGCGCCCATGTCCTTCATCTCGAACTCATTGCTAAGTTGAGATTTCAGTTTATCTATCTCCACCTTGTTTTTCGATGCAATAAGCATGACATCCACATACAACAGAAGATAGATATAATCACTTCCACGAAGCTTCCGAATGTAAACACAACAATCATAGTCGCTTTTGGAAAACCCATGCTTCAGCATGAAGGAGTCAAAACGCTTGTACCGCTGCCGAGGAGATTGCTTCAATCCATAGAGTGACTTCCTCAAGCGACATACATAATGCTCCTTATCCTCAACCTTGTAGCCCTCAGGTTGATGCATATAGATCTCTTCATCCAAGTCTCCGTGCAAGAAGGCCATTTTAACATCGAGTTGTTCCAGCTCAAGATCATCATGAGCAACAATACTCACTAGCACCCGAATAGAAGTGTTTTCCACCACCGGAGAAAATATCTCATTGTAATCCACACCCTCTCTTTGAGCAAACCCCTTGGCCACTAGCCTGGCCTTGTACCTTGTACCACTGAGCTCTGAAGGATCTTCCTTTCTCTTATACACCCACTTACAACCAATAGTTTTTCTTCCTACGGACAATGAGACCACCTCCCATGTTTGGTTCTTCCGGAGAGATTCCATCTCCTCCTCCATCGCAGCCAACCAACTCTCACTATTCTTATCTCGAATAGCTTCCTTGAAGGAGACCGGCTCATCTTCCTCCACCGAGAGTGCGTACTCAACCAAATTAACATGCCCATAGTACTTCAAGGGTTGATCAGCCCCCAGCTTCTGTACCTGCTTGTATACTCGCCTTGGCCTAGTGGAAGCCAAGCTATCCTCGAGCTGCTGTTGTTGTAGTGCCTGTGTATTCTCCTGCTGAACCTCTTCCTGCTCAAGCTCATCATCTACCTGATTTCCCACTTGAACATGACTAGAACCTGGTTGGTTTTTAGGTTCTATCTCAATAACCTGGGACTTAGAAGTCCCAACAGTCTCAACACCATCATCCTTGGGCACCCTAGCAATCATGGACTTCTCATCAAAGGTAACGTTCCTGCTGATCACGAACTTCGAATCTTTTGTACACCAAAGGCGATAGACTTTTACACCCTTTGCATACCCCAAGAAAATTGCCTTCTTGGTCCTCGCGTCAAGCTTTCCCTCGTTGACGTGATAGTAGGCGGTACACCCGAAAATCCGGAGCCTCTCATAATCTGCATGCTCCCCTGACCATACCCGATAGGGTGTATCACCGTCCAATGTCGAATGTGGAGATCGATTTACTATATAGCAACCTGTAGCAATCGACTCTGCCCATAATTCTTTGCCCAAACCAGCATAAGATCGCATACTCACTGCTTTCTCCCGCAGTGTTCGGTTCAGTCTCTCCGCGACCCTATTCTGCTGTGGTGTAGATCTAACTGTCCAGTGTCTAGCAATGCCCTCCTGATCACAGAACTCCTTGAAGGCACCATATGTGTACTCTGTACCGTTGTCAGATCTCAGCGTCTTTAATTTCTTCCCTGTCCTATTCTTAACCGTCGCCTTCCACTTCTTGAATGTCTCAAATACCTCATTCTTATGCTTCAGAAAATAAATCCAAGCATACCTAGAATGATCATCTATGAATGAGACAAAATATCTGGAACCACCCTTGGAAGTTGTCGAAGCCGGACCCCAAATATCCGTGTGCACATAATCTAGTATCCCTCTGCTCTTGTGATTGCTCCTCAGAAACTGGACCATGTGCGCCTTTCCATACACACAATCCTCGCAAAAATCCATACAAGGTTTCTTCAGATTCTTTAGCAAACCCTCTTTACCAAGCAGATCCAGACCCTTCTCTGACATGTGCCCAAGCCGCCTATGCCATAACCGTGTGTGCTCACATGGGTCTCCACCACTTCCTTCAGCTCCAGCTGCTGCATCTCCCGTCATCGTCGTACCCGAGAGAGTATATAGATTACCGTGACGAACATCCTTTATCACTGTTAGGGAACCTTGAACAACCCTCTTCACTCCATTCTCTGTTACAATCTTGTAACCCCCGGAGTCCAAAGCACCGACTGAGATGAGATTCTTCCGCAAGTCGGGAACGTGCCTTACATCCGTCAAGGTTCAAACCACTCCATCATGCATCTTAATTTTGATATCGCCTAGCCCCACCGTTTTACAAGCATGGTTGTTCCCCATCAATACGGTTCCACCATCAATGCTCCTGTAGGTAGTAAACCACTTCCTATTTGGACACATATGGTAAGAGCAACCAGAATCAAGAATCCACTTCCCGGAGGTATCCTCGCCACCCGTGACGACATAGCATTCCTTATCGCTCCCTTCCCCTGAAGCGTAGCTCGCCTCTTCCTTACCTTCTCGTCTTTCAGTCTTGTTGTTGTTCTTCTTCCCACCTACTCTCTTGTTAGGACAATCGACCTTGAAATGCCCAACTTCACCGCATTTGAAACACGCTCGTCCCGCAAGAGGTCTCGATTTAGATCTAAAGTTTCCTCCCTTGCCTTTTCCTCGCTCATTGCTTCTTTCTCTGGCAAACAGTCTCTGCGCTTGTTCTTTGTTACCACCAGTGGCCATATCACTAGTTGCAATTTTTCGAAGATCATCCTCTAGAAGCGCTGTTCTAGTCTCATCCATCGACAAAGTATCACCCACAAGCATCAGTGTTTGCACCAGGTTCTTATAAGACTTCGGCAGAGACAAAAGTAGTAGAAGCGCCTGATTCTCGTCTGTTGGCCTTCTTGTTTTGATGATGTTTAACAAACAATTTACCACTAATGTTGTTTGTCTAGTATTTGTGTTTTCTTATTTATTATAGACAAACAACGTCGTTGGAGGTTGGATGGATTAAGCCTACACGATCATATCAAGAGGAGGTTGGCGGAATTGTGGAGTGAAGCAACATACAATTCAGGTTAAAGATCAAGTTCAAGCTTCATCCGCATGTGTACCAAGTTGAGCTACAACGAAGATCAAGATTGCTTGGGTAATGTAGTTTAGATTTTATATTATGTGTGTTAGTACTTTAAGCTCAATATTATACACACACATTATATTGGTTTTCATGTATATATATAGTTTCATATATACATAAGTTTTGGTTTCTATGCATATATATATAGTTTTATATATATATACATACATAGTTTTGAGTTTTCATGTTTATATGCCCATATATGATTTCACTTTTAACAAGCTTATATTAATGAAATCATACTTAGTGTTTTGAATATATTGCATAGAATATGCAATCTTATGAAAATATTGTATTTATAGGTTATAGACTTCATAATAACATGTTATATCTTTTATCAAGTCTATACAATCATTTCATAAGGTTTCAAAATGTTGTTTGAGTCAAAATATCAAAATATCAATTTCCAGGTTTTCATGTTTTTGAACATATTTACAAAATGATGATATTTTTTATTTGGGAAGTCCTTTTTCGAAACCAGTCATTGTAGCATGTTTATTATCATGTCTACAGTCATTCCCCAAAGTTTTACATTTTTTGGAATTTTTAAACAGCGTTTTAAAATCAGCAAATCAGTTTTCTGAGTATCAGTATTCGGTCGACCGCACCGGTCGACCGATCATTTGATCTTTCATCACTGGGCGACAGAGAGTCTGTCGGTCGACCGGTCCGGTCGACCGAAAGCTCCATCGGTCGACCGCACCGGTCGACCGACGATTGTCCAGAGCTGGAAAAAAATTCTTATTAGGAGACAAGGGACTATTGAGAATTATGGTTGAAACATCAAATTTTGATGGCTTTTACTAGATCATCAGACTGCAACTTTTCTGTGTGAAGAGCCTTACATTCCGCTCACGCCATACATTGTATATTGAGGCCGTCAAAGCCAATCTCCCAAGCTTTTGCTGAAAATTATTACCTCTCGAACTTGTGAATCAATTCATTATCTGACCCTAATTACATGCTCTCTTCCTGAAATCTAACCAGTCCATTATGCAGTTCCAAACCTGGCAAGAGAAGGAACATTCAAAGAACAAGTGATCCCTTGATTCCTTGCTAGCACCCAAGCATAAACAACAAAGATTAACATTAATTATTCCTCTCTTCAGGAGTCTATCCTATGTAAGGAGTTTGTTCTGTATTGCCAACCAGCTAATAAAAGAATGTTTTGGCACATTTAAGCTACCTAAAACAATTTTATGCCATGAGACAGTATTGCTTGCAGTGGAGAGGGCTTTATACAAGGCTGACAGTTTAAGTTTGGAGTTTACATGGCAAATCTTGATGAGTTTCTTCAAATTATCATTACCTCCAAACTCAGTCACTGCTCTATCTCTAGTTTTGATCAATTGCTTCCACATCCAAGAATCCCCCGATCTTGCATTTACTTTCCAAATATCACTATGCTTAAGATAATTTTCATGGATCCATTTGATCCATAATGACTCCTTATTGGTGTGAATGAACCATAAACTCCTAAGAGCAGATGCCACATTCCAGGAATGAGCTGAACAGACTCCCAATCTCCCTGCTTCTTCCCTACACATACTTTCCCCCATGACATCAGAGGAGTCCTGGAAGAATGCTTAGTATTACCCTCATAGAAATTTCCTGCACATCTCATCTATTCTATTGAGCACCCTGACAGGCAAAATGTAATTTGAAGTCTAGAAGATTTGCACACCAAGTATGACACTTTTAATAACTTGCAGTTTGTCAACGTAAGACAATTTCCTATTCTTTGTCCAAATTTGTAATTGCCCTATGATTTTCTCAAACAGAGGATTGCAATCTATGTAGGAGAGCCTTTTGGAAGTGAGAGGAACTCCAAGGTATTTAAAAGGCATAGAGCCCTCAGAGAATCCTAAGACATTTGCAATGGATTGTTTAACTGAATCCTTAACTCCCCCATAGAAGATGGAGCATTTATCTGGGTTGGCTTCTAAACCTGAAACTGCACTGAAATGTCGGATACACTAATATAGTTTTTGCACAGAATATGTATCACCCTTAGTAAATAACAATAAGTCATCCGTAAAAATAAGATGAGTGATTTTTAGATTCCTGCATCTAGGATGAAATTTAACGGATTTGTCTTCATTTAAAGAGGCCAAACATCTTGAAAGATATTCCATCCCCATGATGAAAAGATAGGGAGAAAGAGGATCACCCTGCCTCAAACCACGCTCCCCTTTGAAGTATCCATGTAATGCACCATTTAGAGAAATTGAGAATTTAGGAGATGAGATGCATACCATAATCCAGATTATCAAAACATTTGGAAACCTCAAGCCCATGAGCATATTTTTAACAAAGCTCCAACTGATATGTGTTTCCTGCTATAACTTTTAACCAGTTCATGCGCCAACATGATATTACTTGTAATCGGCCTCCCTTTGACAAATGCACTTTGAGCCTCATTCACAATAGATCCCATAATAGGCTTAATTCTATTTACAAGAATTTTTGATATAAATTTGTACATGCAATTGCAGCAGGAGATAAGCCTGAAATATGAGGGGAATTTAGGATATTTTACCTTTGGTATTAGAGTGATTGAAGTGGAATTAGCAATTCCCAACAGCATACCAGTTTTGAAAAATTCCTCAATGGCCAATGTGATTTCCTCACCAATAATAGGCCAAGCAATATTGAAGAAGGACACACTAAACCCATCAGGTTCAGGAGATTTATCATCAGACATAGAGAAAATTGCAGTCTTTATTTCTTCTTTAGACACTGAATTTGATAGTTCTCTGATTTGAGAGCCATTTAGAGAAGGCCCAGATTTTATGATATCAATGATTGGAGGAGAAGTGTACACTGCCTTGCCCATCAGGTTTTTAAAAAAGGACACTAATTCCTTCACTATATCTTCCCTTTAATGATCCTTTCTCCTCTATTATTGTAGAGAACCACTACTCTATTGTGATGTCTTTTGGATTTAGCAATAGCATGATAAACACCGGTATATCTATCATTAGGCACATTCCAAGCTATTCTAGCTTTTTTGCTTATAAAAAGACATCTCACAGTCTAACAACTTATTGTAGATAGAGTAACACTCCTTTTCCTGTTTAATAATATCAGGAATGAGAGGATTAGATTGAAGAAGTCTCTCGACATTGTGACGCCCCAGGTTTCGTGCGAGGCTGCAGTCTAAGATGAAACCTAGAATGTCAAACCTGCCAAGCACCAAACACCATGCTATGACATGTTTCACCATCACTATTACTATCTCTCTAGTGGAAACAACAAATAGGTGAAGGTACAGACAGGAAAATAAAAGAAATAGAGTAAAACCGGATATACACAGAGGAAGCATGAGAATAATCATCAGTGAGCCCAAATAAAATAGAGTAGAAATCTCTAAGTCTGAAATATAAAGAGTCAAATAAAGTATCACTATGGCTCTCAGCCTCTAAAAAATGAATTACAAGTCTAGAGTCTAAACATAATCAACTAACCGTGGAGTTCTGATTAACTACTACATAATAAACAGCTAGGTGAGATCTGTGTAGAAATCTCATCAACCTGCGACTCTCTGTAGGCTGGACTCGCTGCCTGAAAGGGGAAAAACAACAAGCGTCAAAGCGCTATAACGAGATCATCTCGACCTCTCCCCAAGGAAAGGGGTAGGAGTATATCAAAACTAGAGTTAGTACATATACATATGAAATCATTCATAAAATTCTAACTGAAAGTTAATATTTAGGAAATCACAACACGAGAGTTAGTACGTCGAGCGAAATAATCCAAATAAGGAAACTCTCATGTATATAACATGTCTCAAATTGTGACTCCCCAAACACTAACTCCAAACCTTATGAATGAAAGTAATAAACCAAAAGAAAAACACTCCAAACCTCAAACATGTAGAACAAATATCTCATCCTGATCTACACTCAGGTAGATGGATCTAACATAAAAGGAACTCATCCAAACAAACGCCAACCAAAAATCATGTTATGTAAGTCACAGTCTCAGAGAAAGCACCCTACTCGTGGGTATTCAAAAAAAATAAAAACCCATTTATAATTTATATTACGTACAAATGTGCATCTCTTATACATTAGCGATACTTTTGTAATATTCTTACTCAATCGCTCTGCGATAATAGGTTTTATTTTCCTATCCCGGAAACATAATATGACGATACTTTTATAATACTCTTACTTAATCGTCCTACAGAAATAGGTTTTATCTCCCTATTCCGGAAACATAATATCACGATACTTTTGTAACACTCTTACTCAATCGCCCTGCGGAAATAGGTTTCATCTCCCTATTCCGGAAACATAATATTTATGTATTTTTCTTATTTATCATGTTAACACATCATATTTTAAACATACATGTACATATCTTGGTGTACATGTCCATATCTAGCATTTACTAACATTTTAGATGTTAAACAACTCATAAACATTTTATCATAACAGTACAAGGTTGAGAGACTAGCTTGAAAACTCAATAGTCGAACAAAATATTCACAGGGCCACAGATTGTGTGGTGGTCGACCGCACAAGAACGGTGGTAAACCACGATGGATTCCAGAGCCTACTCAGGCCTCTGTCCTACACGCGGTCGACCGCCGCTATGAGGCGGTCGACCGTGGACTGATATTCCAGATTCTCAATCTGGTTATGTGTGTCGTGTTCATGCCGTGTTTAGGTGATTCAAACATGATTAAAACAACATAAAACTTGCATGAGAGCATGTCTACAGTAGATAAAAACTTCTGGAAACAAACTCAACATATATATCATGATTATTTGCATAAAATTTATATTCAAAACCCTAAGTTATGCATAAAAACTCGAAACGAAGAACAAATCATCTTTTTTCAGATTAAACCACGTTTTAAATCATTTTCAGATCTTACATACTTTTGTAAATTCGTTCTCAAACTTTTTAATATGGAAAGACCTAGTCTTTATACATATAATACAAAAGAATTGACTTTTATTGATAAACTAGTCAATTTGGCTCTATGAAATATGTTAAAAATTCTTTAAAAAAACATTTTTAAAACTAGGAGGAGGATTAGCAGAGATAAACTCGCCTGAAACTTGTAGAAAAACATTTTAGGATGCCATGCCAAAGCAGATCTTCAATCCAAAAGCCAAAATCACCTGAAAAAATCCACTTGAAAGCCTCCAATATTCTCCAAGAATCAAATTAGGGTTTGTGGGGGTTTGGTGGCTGTTAGGGTTCTTAGAAAACTGAGAAATTTTTTGAAAGTTTGATATATAAACCAGGAAAAATGAATATGGGCTTTAGAAAACCAAAACCAAAACCAACTCAAAACAGGAATCTAACTTCTGCAGGTTTCACGGTCGACCGTGACGGTCGACCGAATAGCGGTTGACCGCTACTGTCGACCGGACTAAAATTTTTCAGTTACACATATTTGGTCATTATGCATGTTGCGACTCTTCTCTTTCTCATGAATGAACTTGTTTATACTCAAAACACATGGTATCATACTCATACCCCATTTAACTATATTTATCAAAATAAATATCCATAAAGCATAATTATTCTCATATTAGTTATATTAACATAAATTTTTGGGGTTTTACTGGCATCCTCTAAGGTAAATTTAGCTCTTTGCACTTGTTCACTAATATTATAGAAATGCTTCTTGTTAATTCTTTCAGTGCACCTTTCAACAGTTTGGGCCTTGAATATACTAAAAACATAGTACATTCTTGGATGGAGGATTGCCAAATATTAGAGTCTGTGGGAAGAAATCTGTTATGCTTGGTCCACATTTTAAAAAATTTGAAAGGATTTTTCCTTGTATCACATCTTCATATACTGATACAATTGCTGGAGAGTGGTCTGAGAAGCTTAGTAGCATAAAGTCCACATGGCTAGAGTTGAACATGTTAATCCAAGCATCATTAACCACGTCCCTATCAAGTCTACACTAAACCCTAGTGCTGGCATCTTGCTTGTTATTCCAGGTGTAAAAGAATCCTTGAGTTTTCAAGTGATTAAGAGAACAATCCTCAATGAAATTGTTGAAGTCACAAGTGTCAGCCACAGTAAGGTTAGCTCCACCCAGCTTTTCATCATTGCTAATCATGGCATAAAAGTCCCCACAGAGAAGCCATGACACATTACCATTATTCTGAAAAATATTATTATGATCAGCCCACAATTCTTTTCTAGCTTCCAACTGATTGAATCCATAGATGGTAGAGATGACACAGTCCAACCTTCCATCCAAGGACTTGACAGAGAAAGTAATATATTGATCTGTCACTTTAATTTCTTGAATATAAAAAATATTAGGCTCCCAAATAATGAGAATCCTGATTTTTCCTGAATTCCTAACATTAGTCATCTAGGTCCACTTGCTAGCAATTATTTTGATAGCTCTAGGGAGCAAAGGTTCCCTGATTTTAGTTTCAATGAGAGCTAAGAAAGATAAATGATATTCCAATAAGTGATTCTTTACTAAAAGTTGCTTGGAGGATTTATTCAATCCCCTCACATTCCAGAATGACAAGTTCATTGAGTTAGCCCCCCTCTGTCAATTGAAGAGGGATCACAAATACCAATGCTCACATATGAATTGCCTGAGAAAGCCTTCCTAACTTTGCCTCCTTGAACAAGAGTCCAGGAATCATCATTATTATGTTGCTGAGGGTGCTCAATATGCATAGGACTAAAGTTTCCTTTATCACTGCAATTTCCAATTTTTTGTTTCTCCTGCAATATCCCTTTGCCTTTTGACTGCTTTGACAATTGAACAATGTTGTTTCTTAGATTTTAATTCCTGAACATTTAAGTCCAGGACATGCACAGAGTGTGCAGGATGATGCATAATATCATTCATGTTGATCAAATCATGCCTCATAGCCTCTGTTTCATTTCCATCCTGAATGTGCACAGCATGCACAGAATATACTGGACTAATATTTTCTTTATCACTGCAATTTCCAAAATTTTGTCCCTCTTGCATTTTCCCTTTGCCTTTTTGTTGGGTCCTTTTGTTTTGATGATGTTTAACAAATAATTTATCACTAATGTTTTTTTTCTAGTGTTTGTGTTTTTATATTTATTCTATGCAAACAACAAGTTGGAGGATGGATGGAATCGAGCATTCATAATCATATCCAATGGAGGTTGGTGGAATTGTGGTATGAAGCAATACAATTCAAGTTAAAGATCCAAGTTCAAGCTTTATCCGCAAGTTTACCAAGAAGAGCTTCATTGAAGATCACAAGCTTAGGTAATTTAGTTTTAGGTTTATAATTGTGTGTAGATACTTTAAGCTCATATTAATCACACACACACACACACATTTGTTGATTTTATCAAAATATAGGTGCTTTTGATAAAATATTGTTTTATTAGTTTATAGACTTCAATATCAATTTATATATTTTTTATTAAGTCTATAAAATTAGTTTATAGAGTTTTAAAACATGGTTTAGTCAAAATATCAAAACAAGTGTGTTTACATTTACATGTTTATAATCATTTCCTAAAGTTTTATATTTTTTTGATTTTATTTGCTATTTTTAAAAGAGGTTTAAAAATCAGATTTTCTGTTTTAATCAGGCTGATACAGTGTTATCAGTCGACTAATGAATGTATTCAGTCGACTGAAGAAAGTGCCTGGAATAACAAAAAAGTTTTTGTTTTATTTTGATCGACTGACCAGTCGACTGATGAGGTCATCAGTCGACTGATAAGGTCCGTCAGTCGACTGATGAGCTGAAAAACGCCTCTAACGGTCAGCTCATCAGTCGACTGATGAAAGTCGTTAGTCGACTGATGCTATAACGGCTAGGTTTTTTCAGTCTTTGTCTTGTTTTGATTTTTTGGTCCTTTTGCTAGGTTTTCTTGATCTTTGGGGTTCCCTATATATGCCCACTCATACCCAACTCTGTTTTCATCCAAGAAAATTGTTTTATACAAGTTTACAAAAGTTTAACAAGGGTTTAAATTTGGTTTAGTATTTGTTAGGTTTGTGAAGAAGTTTTCACAAGTGAAGGAGATTATCGTTATTGTTTGAGCTTCAATCTCCAATCTCTGCATCTTGTTCTTCAGAGAAGAATTTCTAAACTCAATACTAGCTTTGCATTAATTATTTATTGTTTATCATTTTTATTAAGCTAGTGCTTACATTGAGTTTATATTTGATTATCTCTTTGTTCACACATAACCTATTGAGCTTTAGTATTTTCATACATTGTATAATTGGGGTTGTGCGTTAGTGACTTAGAGTGTGAGCTTATGTTGTGTTCTCATCCATATTAGAGAACAAACATTTGTCATATCGAGCATTAATTTTGAGGTTCACTTTGTATTATACTAGTACACCAAGAGGAGTATGTGGTGAGAGACGGGGTCGTCCCAAAAGGAGTGGGGTAGGTGGTAATGTCTAGAGAGAGGTTGTAATTCCTAACACTTGAGGGAGACACGGGCTAGAGACCAACACTTAAGGTGGTAGTTAGTATGTTTACATTGTGAGTGATTGTAAAGTTTTCGGTGAACTAGAAAACCGTAGTGTGAGGTGTAAACGTTATTTGGGTGAGCGTAGAAAACCCGATTGTGATAGTGGAGATCTCCTCGAGGTGAGGAGCGGAGACGTAGGACGAAAGGTCCGAACTCCGTGATCATATCGTTTGTTTACGTTTGTCCTTGGCGTTCATTTATATTCGTGCTTATTATTTATATCGCATTGCTTATGTTTATTTTGCCCACCATCTAGTATAGTTTGTTTACCCTTGTGATATTTGTATATCCTATATATATATATATATAGGCAAAATGGCCAGATTGGTATATTTTATAGAGGCTTGGTGACAAGTTGGTATATTTTCTTTTAGTTTTGTCAGATTGGTATATTTTCTCAACTCCGACGCCATATAGGCCTTAAATTTGGCCGGAGTTACTGTTCCGGCCAGTGTTGATGGGATTTTTTAAAAAAACCCTCATTAAATACAGTTTCCTACTCCTACCCCCTCTCCCTCCTCCTCCTCATCCTCTTCAACCTCCCCCTCTCCCTCATCCTCCTCATCCTCTCCCTCCTCCTCCCTCCTCATCCCTCTTCCCAAATCCCTCAATCTTCTCCTCCCCCTCCCTCCTCTCCTCCTCCTCCTCCTTCGGCCCTCTCCACCTTCGCCCATTCTCTGCGATGGAAGCGAGTTCGTCTCAGGCAGCTCCGAGACCTTCGTCAAGGTCCTCGTCAACGTCCTCTCCTTTGTTTCTGCGTCGAATATCGCCACGAAAGATGGGTAGTTGAGATCTCCCACCCCTCCTCCAAATTTTGAACACGAGCTTGGCTCTGGCATGAACCTCTTAATTTTTGTCTCGGTGTAATTCATTGTGCAGAGAAAATTGATGTAATCCTGTACTCCTAGGTCATACACCAGCCCTGGATTTTTCGCCCTCACAGGATCGACATTGCCTGCACCGATTGCTAGTGCATTCGCAGGTTTTAGGTTTTCGTCGAGGAAAATTGGGCGATAGCTATTGTCGAGTGGGAACGCTGTAGTCATCATCGCTAATCGAATCATTGCTAGCGACCAATTTGGGTGTTCTGCTTTGAGAAGCGCAGCGACACCAGCGATATGAGGATAGGACATCAAAGTATTGGAGATTATGTTGAAGCCTGCACGTCTCAAATCTTTCAAGCTTCTAGTTAGAGGAGTTTCAGTAGGCCAAGAAGCAAGGATGTTCATGCCTGGAGCAAGAATATCAGGTTTGAGAATCTCTGGCTGGATAAAGTTAGGACCTCTCGATGAGAAGCAAGCGACTGTTGGAGCTCGGGTTTCTCTGATAACAGTTTGGTAATCGAATTGAAGCGAAGCTCTTGGATTTGAGGTTGAGTTTATGTATTTGATCAACCTCTGTGCTTCAAAGTAGCCTAATGTCAAACCTGGCAATGTGAATGCTTTAACGATAACTCCTTCGCCGCTATAATTGCCATTGAGTCTGATCAGACTGACACCTCCGGATTTAGCTACTTTCATACCGAGCTCAACAAATGCATTTTCACATACGACTATCTTTTCCTTGATTAGTTGTGTTATTTCTGTATCAGACATCAAATATTGCGGCACATAAACAAGAGGAGCAAATCCTGTAAAGTTCGGTAATTGCTGATATAAAGATTGTCCAACGTAGACTTCACCGTTCCCTAGCATGAAACGCGCAGGGAACTTGCGATTGATTGATCCAGCGCCGACCGTCGTGATCCACGGAGAAATGTTAACGAGAGATCCTTCATCTGGCCAGCTATTGCCTGTAGAAAATGTGACAAATATGTTATTGCGAACAACAGCAAACATGGCGATAGCGACAGCATCAACATCGAATTCTTCAGGTCCTCCACCAAGAGACAGAGGGAGGATATGAACACCATCCTTGACTGCAGCGTCGATGGCAGCAACTATGTCAGAGACCGGTCATCCATAGAATCCCCAGCAAGCTTTGTACATAACCAACCTGGCTTGAGTTGCCATTCCTCGAGCAGTTCCATTTGCAAAACCGAACAGATTAGCATTAGCGACTGCAGAACCTGCAGTGGTCGAAGCGGTATGTGTGTCGTGGCCGACTTTATCTCTCCTCCCCTCCCTCCAAATCCCTCCGCCTCTCTCCTCCTCCTACGTCCTCGCTGCCGTCAACTCCTTCCTTAACTCCTCCTTCCTCCCCTCCTCCTCCTGCTCCGCCCTCGCGGCCGATGTCCTCTACTCCTTCTCTCCCACCACCGACCCCATTGCCAGCAACCACCTTTGCGCCCTCCGTTCCCGCTCTGATCTCTCCGCCACCAGCCTCTTCTTCCCCTCCGTTGACAACTCCAACTTCATCAGCTTCCTCCGATTGTCTTTCGACGGCCCTCGATGTCAAGGTTTCAAGCACATGTGCCATCGTATAACGAAGATATTGGTGATCCCTGCTTCAGAGTAGGACGTCATCATGGACACTACAGGCGAGATTGTGGCAGTTGATGGGTTCTTGATTGCTACTACACTGTACTCTGTGAATTGGTTTATGCTTTAGTCTAGGGTTTTGGCTTGGTGGTGGTTTGTTGCGAATGGAGGAGGAGGGAGGAAGAGAAGGAGGGGGAGGTTGAAGAGGATGAGGAGGAGGAGGAGGGAGAGGATGAGGGAGAGGGGGAGTTTGAAGAGGATGAGGAGGAGGAGGGAGATGGGGTAAGAGCAGGAAACTGTATTTGATGAGGGTTTTTTTACAAAAAATCTCATCAGCACTGGCCGGAACAGTAACTCCGACCAAATTTAAGGCCTATATGGCGCCGGAGTTGAGAAAATATACCAATCTGACAAAACTAAAATAAAATATACCAACTTGTCACCAAGCCTCTACAAAATATACCAATCTGGCCATTTTGCATATATATATATATATATATATATATATATATATATATACACATATATATATCCATATCTCTTGTGCTAGGATATATTTGTTAGTAAAGTTTTAAATTGGCATAAATCGGATTAGATTAGCATAAACCCTACTCACCCCTCCCCCCTCTAGGGTTCTTTCCTAGTGGTATTAGGGTGCTTTCACTTTTGACTTCTTAGGCTGATAAACATTATTTTCCCTCATAGCCTCTATTTCATTTCCATCCTGAATGCGCACAACATGCACATAATGCACAGGCTGAAGTGATGAACTATGCATCAAATCCTCCTTAGCCTAAGAATTAACCTCTTGGGTATGTACAACGTGTCCATTATTCTGTTTAAGCATCAAAGTCTCATTCTCATTAATTTGAGAATTATCTTCTTGGATGCATACAACATGCATAGGTGGATTTCCAGTATTCAGTTTTGGATTTGCTACACCAATATTAGATACTCCAACTTTTTTGGGAATCCATTTCTGAATCCTAGTTAGCCTCTTGCAAAATCTAGTCTCATGACCCACTATTTTGCAAATGTCACACCATCTAGAATTTAGTTCATAAACCACCTCCTACCTGTATTTTTTCCATGTGGTCCTTGTATAGGGATTTCATCAGGTAGTATAGAGGGCATATTTACTGTTAGACCCTAGAGGGGGGTGATTAGTGTCTTATGCTAATCTAATCCGATTATATGCTAATTAAAATTAATTAATAAGTTATCCTAGTAAGTATGAAATGCAACAATATATATGAGCTAGGATAAGTAATATACAATATGATATATCCTAGCAAAGATGTATATAGTGAAATATATGCAAGGATATATAAGCTAGCACAAGGGTGAATTAATCATAAATAAGATAGTGGATTATATAGAAATGAGCAATGCACAATGGCGATATATGATATGAACATAAATATGAATGAACACCAAAGCACAGTCAAACACAATCAAATGATCACGGAGTTCGGATCTTCCGTCCTACGTCTTCGCTCTCCACTCCCGGGGAAAAATCCACTATCACAACCGGGTATTCTACGCTCACCCGAATAACGTTTACACCTCACAGTGTCGGTTTTCAACGCTCACCGATCAACGTCACTCCTCACACTCGGTTTTCTAATTAACCGAAAACTACACAACACACTCGGTTTTCTAGCTCACCGAAAACCTTACAACACTCACAATTGTAACAAATATAAATTTGTTCTCTACAATAGATGAGAACTCAATAAAGCACAACTCAATGTTACAATCTCTCACAACCCCAATATACTATGTATGAAAGATACAATAAGCTCAAGTGGGTGTGTGTAATAATGAGATATAAATCAAATCTAAACTCAATATAAAAAACTAGCTTTAAAGAAATATAATCAAATAACTAAGCAAATGTAAAGCTAGATAAGAGTTTAGAAAACTTCTTAATAGATCAAGAGGTGGAAGGAGAATAGTTGGAAGCTCAAACTTCAATAGATGATCTCCTCAAGCTCTTGTGGAATTTTCTTCACAAACAAACTCTTGAAACAAACTTAAAAACCCTTCAACAAACTTGTAAAACTCTTTTTAAAATTCTCTTAAACATCCATAAGAAACAATAAAAGTTGAGGGCTTTTTATAGCCTCTTAAACCAGCCACAAACCCCCAAAAATCGAAAATATCAAAAACTAGCCGTTACTAGCCGTTATAGGCTGAAAAGACCAAAATACCCCAAATTCCAGCATTCTGGAAATTTATGTATCTGAATTTGTAAAATAAATTAAAAATAGTAAAACAGCTCCAAAACCTATAAAATTTTGTGGGAAGGTTTTAGACATGTAGGATAACATGTTAGAGAAAGAATTTCAGAAAAAACATTTTTCAGTTGAGAGAAATAAATATTTGAACACAGATTTACAGTTTCTGAAAAACTGCTGACATACACGATTTTGTAAAATCAATTGGGCACAGTAAATCAACTCCAAAAATAGTAAAATTTTGAGGGAAGTTTCTAAACATGTAGATAAACATGTAAAAAAAAGAATTTCTTGAATACCACTTCACATTTATGAAAACTCATCTATTTTGTAAAACATGCACGAACATGTGCACTAACAAAAACATGATTTTGTAAATTCCATTAAACATAACAAATCAATTCCAAACTTGATGAAACTCAAATTGAATTTCCATTTGTGAAAACTCATGTATTTTGCATGTGTGTCAAAGCATGAAAACCTAAAACCATGCATGTATATATATAACTATATATATACATAGAAACCAAATACGTGTGTGTGTATGATATTGAGCTTAAGGTATTTAACACACATAATATAAAACCTAAACTAAGTTACCCAAGCTTTGATCTTGATCTTCAATTAAGCTTGACTTGGTACACATTGCGGATGAAGCTTGAACTTGATATTTAACTTGAATTGTACGTTGCTTCACTCCACAATTCCGCCAACCTCCATTGGATATGATCGTAAATACTCGATTCCATCCATCCTCCAACACGTTGTTTGCATAGAATTAATACGAAAACACAAACACTAGACAAACAACATTAGAAGTAAATTATTTGTTAAACATCATCAAAACAGGAAGGCCAACAATCTCTTCCTTTTTGATGATGACAAACAATTTACAAAAATGATATATGCATGAAAGGAAATGAATATACAATGTATAATATATCATGCATATAAATAAGAAAGAATATACTCACAATATTTCTCCCCCTCTAACAACATCAAAAAGGGAATAAAGGAATGAAGAGAGCGAAAGCTCCCCTTATCAATATGCATGGGTGAGTATAACACATAGAAATATATAGGGATTGCTCCCCCTATCAAAATGCCATATAGAGTATATGAAATGAAGATCATGGTAAACATATGTGAGCAAGCATAGATGGAAAATATGCTAAACACAACTCACATACATAAAGACAATGAGAACACAAATGAGTATATCAATATGAAAAATAGTGTCTCATATCAAAGAACATAAAAACATGTGTAAAAGTAGATTTATGAAATAAAAAAAAGAGCATGAGAATCATGCAAAATGTTTTCAAATGAAAACAAATCAATCAAATAAAATCATAAATCAAATTAAATCCATAAACACAAAAAACATCATTGATTTTAAAAAAAATCAAGAGAGACAACCATATCTAGCTCTTAAGCTAGTATCAACCCATATAAATATTTTTAGCACCCGGTAAACAATGTTTGGGAATAAACACCCAATGACTCCGGAGGGTTATATAAACGTAGTCCTCTCATCAAAATCGAAACAAATAATCATGAAAACAAAAGATTTGATCAATTTAAAAATTATTTTCATATAGAAGGTTTAGAACATGTTTTTCAAAACCAAGAAAAAGAAAAAGAAAAATACTAAAATTCTTGGTTTAAAAGATTAAATTTGTTTTGGTACCCAAGAACTCTTGGTACCAAAAGATTTAGGGACATGACCCCTATCATTCAAGCTCAAAATCATAGGGTTATGAACCCTCTTGGACATATGTGGTGCACTAACACGGTCAAAGCAATAATCGCTCAAATGACCCTTCTGATTGCAATTTGGGAAATGAAAAAGAAGCATTTGCTTATGTTGACTATTAAAAGGTGCACGGAAAACATTAGAAACATTTGCAAACATTGATGGTCTTTTAAAATTATTTTGTAAATGAGAAACCTTATCAAAACAAAACTTTCCTAAGTGGCCATATCTACCACAAACATCACATTTAAACTTTTGTGGCTTAATAAAATCATTTGGCAAAGGTGAAGTCTTTTTCAAATCATAGCAAAATTTTGCCAAATGGCCAAAACGTCCACAAAGATCACATTTAAACACATTAGCATGTTTATTATGTGCATGATAAGCATATGCATGTGTATGTGATGAAGAAGCTACATGAGATGCACAAGAAGGATTAATATTCTTATGTTTTTGTGCATCATAGCAAAATTTAACTAGATGGTCTTTACGGCCACAAATTGAACACTTATGAACTTTGCTATATGTGTGTACATGATGAGTAGATGATGACTTAGACTTGGCACACATATCCATAAGCTTCTTATGATTATTGATGCATGTTTTCAAAGTTGAATCTAAAGATGAAATGTATTTTTTTATAAGATTCAAGTCTTCATTTTTAGGCACATATACATTTTTAGAAGTAGAACATAAATAGTTATTTATAAAGGAAGCAGTATCATTTTGTATGTTCTCTACTTCTAATATGGTATTATTTCTATCATGAGTTAACTTGGCAAAGTTTAAAAGCAAAGAATCATGATCCAATTTTAATTTTTTATTGTTTTCTTTAAGAATCATATTTTCATTAGAAATAGTATCAAACTTAGAAGTTAAAGACTCATGATCGGATTTCAAAATTACATGCTTTCTTTGTAAATTAATGAAATCATTTTGCAATTTCTTGTAGGCATGTAATAATTTATCACTAGCATAAGCAAGTTCATCATTAGGTAAATCATTAATAGATTCGAACTCACAAACCTCACTAGGGCTATCGCCTAGTGCTCGTGTGCATGAAGCTCCTTTTGAACTTGAAGCGGGATCCTCCAAAGCTTGTTGGATCGCCACCAAGTCCCCTTGATGTGCTTCAATAAATTTTCATAAGGTGTAAGCACTATCAAAATGATCAAACTTGTTAGACATAGATGAGTTAAAAGCATTTAGCAAATATTCTAACAAAATGTTGTTCATAGTAAATATTCGATAATCATTTTTATTCCACTTGGATTTCTCCAAAATGGGCACAATATAAGCATCATCTATAGTTTCTCATAAATTAAAATATTTAGATCTAACAAATAGCTTAAATCTAACACACCATATTGGGCATAGGGGAAATTATCTAATCTAGGAGCAATACTAGAATCATAGCCTAAACAAGATGCATCATTCATATCTATAAATTGTAAAAATATGCAAGAAAGATACAAATGCAATCAAAACAAGATTAGCATAATAAAATAACTTGGATCTTTAACTCAAGGCGATTAGACCTTAAATCAAAGAGCACCAAGCTCTGATACCAATTGTTAGACCTTAGAGGAGGGGTGATTAGGGTCTTATGCTAATCTAATCCGATTATATGCCAATTAAAATTAATTAATAAGTTATCCTAGTAAGTATGAAATGTAATAATATATATGAGCTAGGATAAGCAATATACAATATGATATATCCTAGCAAAGAGGTACATAGTAAAATATATGCAAGGATATATAAGCTAGCACAAGGGTGAATTAATCATAAACAAGATAGTGGATTATATAGAAATGAGCAATGCACAATGGCGATATATGATATGAACATAAATATGAATGAACGCCAAAGCACACTCAACACAATCAAATGATCACGGAGTTCGGACCTTCCGTCCTACGTCTCCGCTCCCCACTCCCGGGGAGAAATCCACTATCACAATCGGGTTTTCTACGCTCACCCGAATAACGTTTACACCTCACAGTGTCGGTTTTCAACGCTCACCGATCAACGTCACTCCTCACACTCGGTTTTCTAGTTAACCAAAAACTACACAACACACTCGGTTTTCTAGCTCACCGAAAACCTTACAACACTCACAATTGTAACAAATATAAATTTGTTCTCTACAATAGATGAGAACTCAATAAAGCACAACTTAATGTTACAATCTCTCACAACCC